>CAMXCT020000172.1:132500-252500 GCA_947184155.2 Cladocopium goreaui
GGTGCCCGGGCAGACGGGAATGATCTCGCTTCAAGGATGGAATGCCGATTTTCCAAGCGGAGACATGTGTTTTTTTAACCTCAGATTAGTCCTGCAATTTTTGAGGAGTGTGCCATAGAAAAATCCATGTTGTTTAGTGGCTCTTGCATGGAAACACTGTGTCTGTTGGAGAAGTTTGCATTTCCATGATTGTTGGTCTGCTGATCGTCGTGAAAAAATGGTTGCGTTGCCTTTTCTTGCGGAAATTCTCTACACTAAGATGGACTATGGACTTAGGGGAATGCCTACTTCTTACCCACCATGAATGTCAAAAACCATGAGTTTTCCACACTATTCCACATCTAATTTTTCTATGTTGACGCTAAGTTCTTTCCGCTTTACGCTTCACCGGTTGTGAGTTGTAACCCATGGCTCCATGGCCCACATGGCTCGCTATCCGCATGCCCAGCGGATAGACCCCAGGCTATAAGGGCACCATCACAGCCACTGCGGTTGCTGATCTGCAGGGAGGTGATGGGTTATTGCCTCAATACTGGAGGTGTTTTATGGATTTGTATGGGAGAATATCTGGTTGGTGGTTTCATACATGGTTTTTATGACTTTCCATATATTGGGAATGTCATCATCCCAACTGACTTTCAGATTTTTCAGAAGGGTAGGTCAACCACCAACCAGTAGCATGTGGTATTTAACAAGTAATTATGAAATTGTAACCACCAATTCTGTGCCATGGTCCGAACTTGAATAAATTGGCCATTTTGCTGGGTGGTCATGAACTCACTTTCAAAGGGTAGTGTATGCCAAATATAAAGATTCCTGTTATGTGATAAATGACCATACCATATAAAACATGTTTCGACCATGGCACATGTTGGGTTTGAATCAGTTTGTTCGTTTTACCACTGACTAAGAAGGTTGTGTTTACCATTCAAAATAGGGATGTTGGTCCAATGTACACAAGGATATTGTTTTGTGTGTGTGGGGTTTTTGGCTGATTTGTTGGGTTGACACGTTGATGATATGTTCATTGTTTGAACCATCGATAGTTTGGCTTTAACACGCTTTATTGCTGCTGGGGTCGATACTAATATACATATTCTGGATTATTCTGGGTGAACATTCCACACCATTCCACCATGTGTGATATTCAATAATTCCCACTTGTCGATGGTTAAATGCGCGTTCTTGCTTGTCAACTCTAACTTGGTATTTCCCAAAATTGAGGGGGTGCCCACGTAATTACCCTAAGGCCATGGGTTTCAAACCTGTCCAGTCAAGTTTGGATGGTACCCCCCCCCATTTTTTGACGCACCCAATCCCCTGTTAATGCTAAACCAAAATAACAAGTCAAAAAGCTGACAACAAAAAGTCAACCAAAACTCTTTACCAAAACATCGTTGATTTCTTCCCCAGATGCGAGAAAATGGAAAATCTACGGGACCCCCCATCAATTTGAGGTAAAAATAATGTGCGTATAGTTTCCTGTAGATTGTCCATGGAAAATCACTCCATTGATTGCTGGTTATATTCCCATATTGTCGCAGATATGTTCATGGAATATCCCATGATATGCTCCCATGATATGCTTTTCCCCGCGATATGCCACTGGTATGGCCATGATATGCCCATGACATACCCGTTGATACCCTTCAACCAATTCATTTATATTCTGATTGGTGGTTTGGAACATGACTTTTATGTTTCCATTCAGTTGGGAAGAATCATCCCAACTGACTTTCATATTTTTGAGATGGGTTGAAGCCACCAACCAGTATTTGTTTTTGAATTATTCCCATCATGATCATTATAGACATCTCCACACTATGTTGATTCGAACCCCTCATCTCACTCACCTCGCTATTATCATCAACATATATCATGAATATCCCATTCAATCAGATAAAATCACCGTGTTTCCACATAAACTGATTGGTACCCTGGCGTAAACCAACATAGATGTGGAAACCCCAGCTGGTTTCTGAAGACAAGGATCTATATATGGTGGATTTTCAAAAGATCTACCCTCTGGTTATGACCAACAGTTCGCCATGGTATGGAAAATTGCCCATGTATAGATGGTTTACCTATTAGAAATGGTCCATTTTCCATGGCTATGTCAAAAACCCAGATGGCAAATTAGTTTACTGGAGAGTAAAATATGGTGATTTCCCGCTCTCTGACAAACGTTGCACAGGCTGATCCCTTCTTCATGGGCAGCTGCACTCCTGTGGCGTGCCCTGAACACAGCACCGGCACCAACGTGCCGGGAGGATGCGAGTGCTTGGCAGGTGCAGATTCGGCTCCGGTCAGGGAAATACGTGGCTTTGGTTCCTGGTTTCGTGCTTGATGTGAATAGTCCAACTGAACCACGATCATTCCACAATTCACACGGCCGGTGATGCCCCCCAGTTCTGTTTCTTGGTTTCGTTTCACCAATGTCAGCTAGTTATGCTAGTTCGTTCGGTACATTTTCCATAAACCCAACAGTTTTCACCAAGTTATGCCAGTTTTTCCATAAACCCAACCTGGTTGGTGGTTTGGAACATGGCTTTTATTTTTCCATACATATATACATTGGGAAGAATAATCCCGACTGACTATATAATTTATATTTTTCAGAGGGGCAGGTCAACCACCAACCAGTGATGTTTGTCAACTTGGCCATCTGTGTTTTTCACCAGCCAGGCTATTCTGGTACCATCACGGGCGATGATGAGAATCCGTACTACGAGGGCAGCTGCGCTGCCGTGCAATGCCCTACGGGCTCGGCAGGTGCGATCAGCGTCGGGTGATGGGTTGATTATATTTTGATATACCAGTACAATAGCAATGCATAAATATCCAGACCCATCACCCCAGTGAATTAATTACTGGTATTTACTTTATTCCCTTTATAACAGCAATATGATTATATGGGTAATTCCAATATTTATATGTATATATTTATACTTATATTTATATATAATTATATATTTTATTATTATTATTATATATATATTGAATTGCCCAGTGAAATATATCATCATGGGTTGATTGATATGATATGATGATACCCAGCGTATGGGTTTATATTCCAGTAGAACTTAACTATACTAAATATAGGTTGTGTATCAATAAACCATATGGTGTTGGGTATAAAAATACATTATTTTTGAAGTGTTGGGATATACATATTACAGTAGGTGTGCGTTGGGTTAGATGTATGGTTGGATGGGTTGATACATACCCAGTAAATAGGTTGTAGGGTTGTAGATCAAAATGCTACTTTTCTTGGTTGTAGCGTACATACGTAGCAATTTCTATGTGGATATATTTTGAGGGTATGTAGGCTGCCAAGACATTTATCAATTTTGGAATTCGTCAGAAGGACTTCGTAGCATTTTGGAATCCGGAGGCTGAACGCACCAAGAAAATTTGGATGGGTTCAAGGGACATGGACAGGACAAGCCTGTATTTAAATAATAGTTGATGGTAGAAAAAAAAACTGTGGATACCAGTTAAGATGATCAGACTGTGTCTTAAACCAATCCATTGAAACAAATGCCCTCCAACATTTGATTGTTTAAGAACCGCACGATAAACAGTTGATGGTAGTTTAATCAGATCTTTGTTGCTTGGGCTGGTCACAGGCTGGTTGTAAGTGGGGGTTTCATTGAACACATGATCACTTTGTTTGATGATACTTGACCAATGCTGCGATTAAGCAAATGAGGCTCACTAAAGTCACATCATAGCCAACCAATGGCATCACCTGAGGAGTGCCCAAAATACATCAAAATACAACTAGAGCAGGGTATCAGAAAGTTTGTATTATTGGTTGGTGGCTTGGAACATTTTTATTTTTTCCAATCAGTTGGGAATAATCATCCCAACTGACTTTCATATTTTTCAGAGGGGTTGAAACCACCAACCAGTACATGATATAATCCTATATTACCTGTAGTGGATATTCTCACTGTATCCCAATGGGCCAATGGATAATAGTACTGAGTATATCTCATTCGTTCTCGTGTTCATCTTCCCAGTCCATCTGCTAGCCGTCGAACCATGGCCGTTAGATTTGGATTTGTTTGAACATAGGTAGTACAGTGGTACAGCACCCCAAAATTCCATGGTTTATCATCAGTATCCTCATCAAATACCCATTTGACCGTATCCCCTATTTTTGGACACCCATATTCAGATATATTCCGTATTCATATGTATTCATTGCTCACTTCGTATTTGTTTTTATGATGAGCTGGTCCTCAATGTGCAGCATGTTTGATTAACTGACATTAGTTAAACACCAATGAAAATAATGTTTAACTAATGTGAGTTAATCAACATTAGTAACTAAAAAACTATTCATGTAACATAAACAAGTGAAAAAGTTCGTTTTTTTGTCACCAGTTTGATGTTCAAATCTCCATCACGATCGCCAAGATTGTCAGCTCGCCCATGAAAAAAATCCTTGTGATATTCCCATAATTCAATGGATTGGTTGATGGGAAATTTACAGGAAACCATGGTTTTTACCATGAAATAATATGAAATTTGGGGCTTTCCTGTAGATTTTCCCTTAAACCAATCCAATGAAAAATTGATCAGGAACCTACAATTTCTAGATATTTCTAGATCATGATAATCAATCCCCTTCAATCGATGCTCAAATCCCAATGTTTCAGCATGGTTGATGGTTTTTCATACCAGTGTTTGATGCTTTTTTGTCCCTCATAAATCATCATCAATTGATGCTTCCCTTCTGGTAAACTAATATAGCTATGGAAAGTCACCATTTTAACAGGGAAATCATCTACCAGTAAATGGTCCATTTTCCATAGTTAACTGTTTGTTTCCTGGAGGGTAAATCCATGTAAATCCTATATTGTTCATGCTGAAATGCCCCCATGAAACCAGAAAAACCCGCGGAAAGTTCCGAGTTCAAGGCGCGGATCTGCCGAGCGGCTGCAGCTGCAAAGCCGGTTTCACTGGCTCGGTGGTCGCCACGATGCCCGGCAAACATGGCTGGGAAGTTCATGTTTATGTCCTTTTCCCATTGGTCGGTTGGTTACAAGGTGGTGCCCCATAGTTAGCTAAGTTGGTTTATAAGTCCCATAACTATGGTTTATGGCAGATATAACTATAGTTCATGGGGTTTATAAACCAACTTATAACTGGGGGGCACATAATAGAGGGGTTTGAAGAAACCCCTTTAACAACAGGTATAGTACTATAAATGATGATAGATGGAATACCAAACCATGGTTTTTACCTTTCAATATAGGGGGTTTATCTGGTTGGTGGTTTGGAACATGACTTTTATGACTTTCCATTCAGTTGGGAATGTCATCATCCCAACTGATGAACTTATATTTTTCAGAGGGGTAGGTATACCACCAACCAGATAAACATGGAGTTTTAAAATGTTATAAACATGGAGTTTATTCATGATATTCTATATAAACATGAATATGTAGTATGCTTGGGAACCATATTCAATGGCCATGCAACAGGAAGCGATTGATTGGAGGTACCAGCATAGATAAGGCCTGTTTTTCAGGCTTATATAAGGGAATATCTTCAAAATATGGCCTTACATGGTACAGTACCTCCATTTTAGGATCTTGAAATTCCCATTGATATAACAAATGGTTCATTTTTCAGCTAGCCATGTTATCAGAGGGTACGCTCCAGAAAACTAACATAACTACGGAAATCACCATTTCGTTATGGGTAATTCAACTATAAATGGCCATGTTCAATCGCTATATTACTTTACCAGAGGGTAGTCATGAACAAATAGGATTTAACACTGGGAGAATGATGTGACCATGAAACACTGGGATTGAACCATCAAAACCATAGGGATTGATGATCAAGCATTGATTTAACCATGAATATGAATCGTGTTTCCATTATATATATATATTAATATAAATAGATTTACAGCCATCAAACATAGGTATGATTTTTTCAACTTGAAACATAGAGATTATAGTAAAATTGTAGTATCAATCATAGAATCCGCAGTTAGATGTTTTCTTCATAGTAAGGTTTCTCGTAAAAAAGAACACCATGTTATCATTTTTGGGATGGCATCGGAAAATTAGGTCAGTATATCTATAAATAAGACAACAAATGCAGAGATGTAGACATTGTGATCGCAGGACGCGACTGATGTACCTGAAGGGGATCTAGAAAGGCAAGGGAGATCTACCAAAATCTTGTAGATACCGTAGAAGCCAGGAATCCGGAACCAATCACAGCGAAACAGATTTTGAGCTGTCTTAGAGTCGCCCTATGCATTTATATGCTACATGCAGGCATCATGATAAAATGTGGGTATAGGTCTTCGTACAATGTTGATTTGATATGTTGATATCGCCCACATTGGTTTGTCCAAAATTAGGGTAGGTGAGCAACTCTCATGTTTGTTTTATCTTTTCCCCGAAAGGCAGCGCCTTAAACTTGCGTATTTCACGAGAAACCAATTCCAGTATTCAGGTTTCTGGATTGTGTTTGTTCTTCGACTATTTTTGTGAAAGCCCTCATTGTTGTTGAATAAAAAACACACAGGCACATATGTTTGATATTTGTATCCACATTGTGGGTCGAAGCACATAGACTCAAAATAATGATATATGTATGCGCGGATTGTTTAAACATATAGTGTTCCATGTGTTGTTAGACACGCATAAGTAGATGGATCATAGCCACACACTCGGATTTGAAGTTTCGTTTGCATTACGTGGATTTCCTCGTTTGCCATAGATCTTACAAAAAAAACGAACGTTTTGCAGAGGATCAGCACACGGCCAAGATGAATATAATATATCATACATAATAATGATAATAATAATAGTAATAATAATAGTAATGGTAATGGTAATAATGTAATATATACTTATATTATATTTATCACACAGAATACCCCTCCTGATAGCCCCAGGAAGACTTCGCCATTCTTCAGCGGTGGCTGCAAGGCGGTCATGGCCTGAATGATTCCTTGCGTCCTTGCGGCTGTGTAGCCATGAAAAAAAGGTATTAAAAGCATCAAACATGGAATAGATATGCTAAATCTTTTATACCTATGTTTGATGGCTGTAAATCTATTTATATAATAATGTATACTAAGGCACTAGCAGATAGAATATTATCCAGTGTTCAGAGATCGAAAAATTTGCGGGTGAAACCTGGTTCCCCGGTGGGAATATTCTATCTGTTTAAGCTGAGTAGCAAAAAGTTGATTTCGCGTATATATATATACGAAATCGTTGATATTTTGAGCTTATAAATTATGAAAATATATCTCTGAACTATTCTATCTGTTGGATCCGTGTATATATATATGGTTTTCTGCATTTTCAATGGTATATTTTATTCGATGAAGAATGAATATCAACAAAATCAACAATTTCATATCAATATGTTCATCAAAGAAGGAATCATCACTGGTATCATTGGTCTGTTGGAATATTCTATCTGTTGGTTTCATGTATATATATAGGTTTTCTGCACCCTCCATGAATTACTGATTACTGTATCCAACAAAGAATGAACTTTTAACGTTTCAATTAGTGAATTTGGGTGATCTCGTTGAACTTCACATTTTATCTATGAAACCACATAAGAATTGTTTCATCAAAAAGTGAATATCACTGGAATATTCTATCTGTTGGTTTCATGTATATATATAGGTTTTCTGCATCCTCCATGGATTACTGATTATTGTACCCAACAAAGAATGATTTTTTAACGTTTGAATTAGTGAATTTGGGTGATCTCGTTGAACTCCATATTTTATCTATGAAACCACATAAGAATTGTTTCATCAAAACGTGAATATCACTGGTATCATTGGTCTGTTGGAATATTCTATCTGTTGGTTTAATGTATATATATATGTGTGTGTTTTGAACCTATGGGATAATGTTGTGTTTTATGCATGTCATTGTGGATCACAGCATGCACGATGAGCGCAGTTCCAGCAACTTTACAAATTCGTTTCTGCATTGAACACCAAACCAAAGTTACATATATATATAGGAATACTAGATTCGATTGGTGCTGTTTCTGTTGGTGAAAACCAAACCACAAGAAGAAAACACATGCATTGAATAATATCGCAACGCACTTGCACGTGCACCCTGGGTAGCCATGGCAAGCCTTCATGGTTTGCAGGAGTTCTCAAAGCATTGCGCTGTATCATTGGAGTCAACCAAGAGAAAGTTGGAGTACTCTGATTATGGGGGCAAGACTCAAACCGTAGAAGCAGCCAAACACTTTCTGACACAGGGAAAGAAACTGATGCTTGGCTTCGACATGCTGGGTCGAAAACCCGTAGAGAGAAAGCAGTGGATCAAAGACAATTTTGGTGATGATGCAATTCAAATGCATAAATCACTGAGCGCTCAGAAAGGATTCCTATTAGCACAACTAGTTGGTCGACACGTTCCATGGTTTGAAGCTTCTATGATGCAGGTTGCAGTTCGAGCTATGCCTGATCTAGCAAAAAAGGAAGCACTCTCTTTGACCTATGATGATGATTTAGCGAAGTTCAAGGCTGTGCTAAGTGGTGACAATGAGAATGTGATCAAAGTGTTTGAGAAACTCAATGATGCTAGAAACTGGTTGCTTTGCTGAACATGGGCAAGAGTTCAGAGGCCAGCTGGTTGGGTTACAAAACACAATGATGGTTAATAGTTTCATTCAAGAATGTTGTTTTGTGAGGGGAATTCAACAGATAGAATATTACAAGCTACATATATGTATATATCAACAGTAAAGTGTTGCCAACACTTTTTATCACAGGAAGATGTTTGACGTATAGACGTGGAATTGAGATTAGTCTATTTTACCAACCGTTTAGACACATACAGTATACACTACCTGCCTTGCAGGCCGGTGTTCTAGCAAAATCCATGCAGACTGCAGAGAAAGCAGGCAAGTCATTTGTCAACACAGAGAAAGCTATCGACAGCATTTCAAAGGAGAGTGAGGCCACTTTCATGGAAGCTATGGAGAAACAGGTACTACCAGATGACTCAGAGATGAAACTCGTAGACGTGACCCACCAACTATTTGCAAAGCAACCTGAACCAAAATTTGTTCCAAGCAGCATTTGCATCTACAAGGGTATCATTGCGAATCTCATCTCATGGGGCCGTAACGATCATGGTGTTAAGCTTTGTGGCATCATGGCCGGTGATGGGAAGTCTGTACTGGATGTTGTTGTATGCACTGACTTTGACTCATGCATCTTATCAGATTCGCTGAAACAGAGATGGGCCAACTTCGATATCCAACCAATGGGGCTTGTGGTTTGGGTCACCGACTATGATTCTCCTATCGACCAGTTTGGAAAAAGAATGCAAGCTTTGAAATCACCTTTCAAGACACTGGTTCTCGTCACTATGTGTGGTGGACTTGATCCTATGGTATGGGATGTATCGATATCAGAAGAAGATGAGATCGAATACACTAGGCGCAGTGGACCAAAAGAACAATCAGGAAGGAAAAAAGATGAAAAATATCGGGTAGTGGACTTCCAAGCCTTGTCAAAAACTATTGCATGCACAATGGATGACCGTGTCAGCATATCTCCAAAGTTCTGTAAAAGAAAAGCTTGGACACAAGATGAAGAAAATGAAATGCTCTGAAAAAACCAGCCTAGAACAGCAATGTGCACCTGCTGATGGCTATTGCTTGTGGCACAGTGTTTTAGGATCACTGGACTTTGAAGCGTGGAGTACTGTTCCACGGAAGGAAAGTGGTTACGCAGCAAACGCAAGGATTGTCAAAAATGAAGAAGACAAAGCACGTGCTTTGATGAACATGACTATGGAAAAAGCATGTGAACAAGGGGTTGACATTGACAAGGTTGAGGAGATACGCAAACACGGTTCCGTTGACATTGCTGACCTGGACTGGGTTGCGAATGCACTGATGATGAACATCCGGTGCACTATTTCTGATGAGGCACATCTATGAATCTATGTGGATCCGGTGGGTGGGCAGCGGCTTTTCCTTTAAATAAATACATATATATATATTATAAAAACTTTGTTTACAGGAGTCCAAAATTCAACAGATAGAATATTCCCCAAGGTAGGCGATACCAACATATATACATATAATATTAAACCATACAGTCATATACCGTAAAACTTTAGGTGTTTTCTATACGTTCAACAAGCATATATATATATATACACAAAGAAAACATAACGCTTTATGATTTGGATTTGTTATGGTTCTGATGGACATATATATATATATAGTGTTCAAACTTGCTTTCATCTATTGGCAACATTTGGGAAATAAGCAAAACCAACAGATATAATATTTCTGTGTACGATATGGCACCCAGGTGAAACCCTACATTCCGATGACCATATGGGCTCAAATATCCAAACACAAAGAGTGTTGATAGAGGTGCAAAACCTTTTGCAACTTGGTATTTAAAGAATAGAGTGCTCTTGGTGCAATGGCAAACAGCTCTCTTGCTACTCATGGAGAGGGACCTGATGATTATTCAATGTTTGCATGGTTCATATCAGCAATGGTTCTTGCTGCAAGTATCTCGGTGAACATCGTGTGGAAGCTGTTGATGACATGCTATCATCGATTTGTGATCCAACATGGAGATGCTAACCATGTGCACAATCAACGTGGAAGTGGATATATGGTGGCCAACCATGTGCACAATGAACGTGGAAGTGAATATATGGTGGAAAAAAATCATGCATCGACGCAAACTACTGAACCCTATGGTAGCAACCATGGTGTTGGAACAGTATATGTGACGAAATGTGGTGAACGCTGGCATAATGCACGCTGTGGACATATTATTGGTCGACCAACAAAAATGTTGACCCCATGCAGCGATTGCACAGCAGGTTAAATCCACCATGCTGAGGCTGACATGCTACTAAGTTTTGAGATGAAGATTGGGCTACCGATTTGCCACAAAACATGTATATGTGTACCAGTGTGCCAATACTTACAAGTAACCAATCATGTACACATATATATATATATCAAATTGTGCATTAGTTTGTTACATCAGTTTTTTTTTCGGCAAACACTGGGACCAGCGCAGTGGCACATGCTAGCAACCGCGATGAGAAGTGCGTTATGAGAAAATGGTGCAGGTGGTGCTGTTTTTCTTGGGTGGCGAGCATGTATACATATATATATATGTGTGTTCAGCTGCATGCCAGCATTGCTGGGAAGCAAGCAACATATATATATATATAAATTTACTAGTCAGCTGCATGCCAGCATTGCTGGCGAGCAGGACATATATATATATACACACATATTTATATATTTAAGTATGGTTGTACAAATATATATATATGTAGTGAAACAAACTGATGTTTGAATTTGAACAGTTTGTATGTGGGCTATGGCAATTATCAACAGATAGAATGTTGCATTCACTCGTATACCTTAAAAGTCTATATATACATACATGCACATGTTTCCACTTGATAACCATGGGAGGCATATGAAACGTATGCTGCTTCAATGCCAACACCTCCTGAGAAGGACTCCATCTATGGCATTAGCAAAAACACCAGTGAGTACAAGGTCCACTTGATCTTCCTCTACCAAGCAAATCCAGAGACTGGCATTCCCTATGGTCACTTTAACTTCCTTGTGCCGGCTGAGAAAGAAGTAGCACAAGCAGAAGCAGTGAAACCTGCTGGTTCCTCAAGCAGCTTGACAGAGAAAAACAAAGGAAAAAAAATCAAAAAGATTGTGATCGTCGACAAAATGCCTCAAGAGAGGCATACCACACGAGAGAATATCAACGCATTCTTCGCAACATGGTCGGGTTCAAGCAAGCCATTACCACCACTTCCACCACCCAGTGATACACCAAGTGAAAATGAATCCCAGCAACATCCAACCAGTGATCTTCAACGAGGTGATCAGCCAGAACATCAAGGAGGCCAACCAGTTGCAGAGCAAGCTCAGCATCCAACCAGTGATCTTCAACGAGGTGATCAGCCAGAACATCAAGGAGGTCAACCAGTTGCAGAGCAAGCTCAGCATCCAACCGGTGATCTTCAACAAGGTGATCAACCAGCACATCAAGGAGGTCAAACAGTTGCAGAGCAAGCTCAGCAGCATCCAGCCGGTGATCTTCAACGAGGTGATCAACCAGCACATCAAGGAGGTCAGCCAGTTGCAGAAGCAGTTGAGCAACATCCAGGGGGTGATCTTCAACGAGGTGATCAACCAGAACATCAAGGAGGTCAAACAGTTGCAGAGAAAGCTCAGCAGCCACCAGCCGGTGATCTTCAACGAGGTGATCAACCAGAACATCAAGGAGGTCAAACAGTTGCAGAGCAAGCTCAGCAGCATCCAGCCGGTGATCTTCAACGAGGTGATCAACCAGCACATCCAGGAGGTCAGCCAGTTGCAGAAGCAGTTGAGCAACATCCAGGGGGTGATCTTCAACGAGGTGATCAACCAGAACATCAAGGAGGTCAAACAGTTGCAGAGAAAGCTCAGCAGCATCCAACCGGTGATCTTCAACGAGGTGATCAACCAGCACATCAAGGAGGTCAGCCAGCTGCAGAAGCAGTTGAGCAGCATCCCACCGGTGATCTTCAACGAGGAGATCAACCAGAACATCAAGGAGGTCAAACAGTTGCAGAAGCAGTTGAGCAACATCCAGGGGGTGATCTTCAACAAGGTGCTCAACCAGCACATCAAGGAGGTCAAACAGTTGCAGAGAAAGCTCAGCAGCCACCAGCCGGTGATCTTCAACGAGGTGATCAACCAGAACATCAAGGAGGTCAAACAGTTGCAGAGCAAGCTCAGCAGCATCCAGCCGGTGATCTTCAACGAGGTGATCAACCAGAACATCAAGGAGGTCAAACAGTTGCAGAGCAAGCTCAGCATCCAACCGGTGATCTTCAACAAGGTGATCAACCAGCACATCAAGGAGGTCAAACAGTTGCAGAGCAAGCTCAGCATCCAACCGGTGATCTTCAACAAGGTGATCAACCAGCACATCAAGGAGGTCAAACAGTTGCAGAGCAAGCTCAGCATCCAACCGGTGATCTTCAACAAGAGGTGATCAATCCAGCACATCAAGGAGGTCAGCAGAGCAAGCTCAGCAGCCTCCAGCCGGTGATCTTCAACGAGGTGATCAACCAGCACATCAAGGAGGTCAGCCAGTTGCAGAAGCAGTTGAGCAACATCCAGGGGGTGATCTTCAACGAGGTGATCAACCAGAACATCAAGGAGGTCAAACAGTTGCAGAGAAAGCTCAGCAGCCACCAGCCGGTGATCTTCAACGAGGTGATCAACCAGAACATCAAGGAGGTCAAACAGTTGCAGAGCAAGCTCAGCAGCATCCAGCCAGTGATCTTCAACGAGGTGATCAACCAGAACATCAAGGAGGTCAAACAGTTGCAGAGAAAGCTCAGCAGCATCCAGCCGGTGATCTTCAACGAGGTGATCAACCAGAACATCAAGGAGGATTTTCATCTCAAGAGTCTGGGGATGATGATGAAGATGAAAACGGGAATGAGTACACAAAAGTGAAAGGCATTGTTGAAAGGATAAAAAATTTCAAGTCGCAGCATCCTCATTTTGAGTGGGATTGGGAATCAGGATCATCAGAGTCAGATGAAGATGACCGCTTACAATCTTCAGCGCAAAAATCAACATCAAACGATAACATCGATAGCAACAGTGTGAGTGAGTCAACCTCAGGCCTAGTGCGCTCTGACTGCATGGGTGCTAATGGTAGTACCAAAGGCAAAGATCATCTTGCAGAAGCAGCAGCAGCAGCAGGACCAGCACAACCACCACAACCAGCACAAGAACGTGATGATGGTGCACACATGGTTTCTGTTCTCAGGATGGCAGGGGTTGATGTTGAAAGAATTTATGCAAAGAAAACAAAACAGCAAGTTATCATGCAGTGGTCCAACAAAAAGCTCTTGGGGGAGGTGTACATCGCCAATGGCAACTCAGCAGCTGTGGTGGGGAAGGCTGAAGTGTATGGTCAAAAACGCATCTCAAACTTTGCAGAGCTAAGAGGGCTAGAGTGGTTCAAAAATGCATCCCGAGAACTGAGGCAAGCATGGAAAAACAGGTTGCTGAATGATGAGAAACCGTTGTTTGTATGGGATGTTGAGTGTGTACATCATTTCGACAATCCCTACAAGATACAAGGGCGAATGAATGCTCGCTCCTTTGACATCGATCTCAAACGACTGAAATCATGGAATGATGCGCAAAATTTACCTGGCTTGGATCTGAAAGAAACTGCTTTGTACTTTTTGCACCTACTATCAGAAGAAGATCTTGCACGGCTAGAAAAAACTATGCAGATACTGGATGGTTGTGAGATCAAGGTTGGCACAGCCTGCTCTGGAACCGACATCGCAGTCAGTGTCACCAAGGCAACATTTGCAGCTCTATCAGAGTACTTTGGAGTTCCTTATCTCAAACATGTGCTTTTTGCTACGTATACTATATATATATAGGTTTTGTATGTATATGCCAGCAAAGCTGGCAAGCAAGCTTTGCTTGCAACATACATGATATATATATATATATATTATATTTGAAATATGAACCAAATTCAACAGATAGAATATTGCTGCCAATCCATGCCAATCCCAGGTAAATGTCAAGGTGCGTCACGTACTATCTATCGAGATTGAGGATTTCAAAAGGGAATTCATCAAATCTGCACACACACAGTTCCTGGAGAACAGCCAGAGTTTTGCTTGTTTGACGATGTTGAAGTTCTAGAAAAATTGGTTGGCTTTTGCTACACCTGCAACAAGAAACACAATGTTGCTCTGGACATTGATGCTTACTTCGTTGGACCCTCGTGCAAAAACATCAGCTATGAGAACACAAACTCAGCCAAGTGGGCCAATTGCTACACTGACCATGATGGGTCTTCTGGTTCAACATATCGCTTGGGTGTCAAGAGAGGTATCGAGGTGACGTGTCCAGCAGTTGCGTTTTACGAGAACACAAAGGGGGTGGCAGATTGTGTCAAGGATCTCCATGGTGTTAAGCATCGTCCACGGATAGAGGCACAGTTTGAGAAACATGTGAATACTCATATATATATATATAAAGTGTTTTTTTGTGTGAACACATTTGTTTCAAATGATATGTTTTTTTGTTTGTTTTTTTGTATTGCTTTTAAATAGCAAATTCAGCAGGATTCCAACAGATAGAATATTATCTAAAACCATGAGCCAGGTAGTTTCTGAAGATCTAGAAGATCTGGGGTACATTTTTGCATGGAAAAAATTGGATGCGCAGTCCTTTCTACTACGTCAACGGCGACAACGGATATGGGGTGTTGCTGATCTGATGAGTAGCTGCAGCCAACAAGACTTTCAGAACCGCATGAACAAAACCATTGAAAGCATGTCTACCACAGAACTCTTGGAGTTTGAGAAAGTCTTCGACACGAATATGCCTAAACAGAGAATATCAAATCATCTTCAGAGAAAAAAGTTGGAGCAATCACTTGCCAGGGCTAGAGTGAAAAATGCAACTTCCACTGGGGACCCCAATATCTTCATGGATATGTCTACAGGCAGATCCCGAGATGCTGAATACGCTGAGGATGTAGCAACGTGTGTGAGGCCCAGTCACAACATTTATTCTCATCGCTTGGGGAGAAGCCTATGTGCAAAGGAACTTTGGAATTGTCAGGGACTATTTCAAACAGCATTCGACAACCCCGCAGCATTCGATGACATCATGAAGAACCAGGCCCAAGCACAGGATCTTGCAGGACAGGGTCTGATGAGATGTTTTTCAAACATTTATATATATATATATATATTGTAGTTACATATATGTGAATATATATATACAGACACTACCCGGATATATACATGCATGTACAGTATATGCCAATTGTTTGTTTGATTCCTTTCATTGATCAGGCAACTCCTTTGCAAGTACTACAGCGCAAGTCAACCTGATTGCATCACTGGTGAATGCAGCTGGGTGGACCACTCTATCCAAGAATGGGAAAGGTGATGAGGAGAACAAGGGAGTGAAAAGGAATTTCCATGATGTATCATCTAAGGACGAGCTACAGTTGGACCGACATCCCAAGAAGCAGAAACCAAACAGTGACAGCAGTGGCAACAGCAAAAAGCGACCAGCTGACACAAAGCATGACACCATGGCACCGGCACCAGTTCTTAGACGCTGCAGGTTCAAGCAACCAGATCCACATGCTGATGTAGTGTGCCAACTCGTTCAAGCAAGCCAACCACAAAAACGCAGGGGACGTCCAAACGGCCCTGCAAAGAATTACAGTGGTTCAAATCGTTCTCAAAAGTTAAAGGATAAAGATGCAAATGGTGAATCACATGGTGATGAAATGCCAGATGGTAGTGGACACGTTGACAGAGATGGAAAATGTTCATCATTGTCCATTTGGAGGAAGATGCAAATCATCAAAGAGTATGAACGACTGAAAGCATTGAAGACGATCAAAAACATCGAATCATTCATGCTCAAAAACGGAAAGATGAAAGGAGGATACCAAGGTTGCTTATCACGCTCAAAGTGGCTGGGGGCAAGGGAAAAATACAAATGGGATGATTTTATTGCGCACTGTCCTGAGCTTTCCAAAAAAGTATATGAAGTTCCCAATGTGTTGCTGGAAGTTTTGGGTGTGGCAGCACCTTGTCAAACATTTGAGAAAACTAATGTTTTTGTTGCAATATGTTTTCATAGATGGTTGCAGTTTCAACAGATAGAATATTGCACACAATCTCTGGTTTAAGAACTTGATATATATACACATACATATACATATACATATATATTTCTTCCTTTAACAATGCCCACTTGCAGTTGTGTGTTTCAAGCACGCCTCAGGCAGGGAAGTACAACCATGGGAAGTTTGCGGCTGACGGCACTACTCATTCTATCCCGACTCCTCTAGCACACGCTTTTGAGCAACTGATGCTTGGAAGACAAATGCTAGGAGAAGAACATGACAGCATTTTCGCTAGAAATACTTTGGAAAGTATGATTGAAATTTGGAACACCAACATCAAGCAGCTTCGAAAAGATTTCACAGCAGCTATGGGAGGCAAAGCTCTAAGCAGTCTAGACAAAAAAGTGGAGAACAAAGTGATGGAGCACGAGATCGCATGTCATCGGACACCCTGGAAGCAATGAAAGATACACTGGATGAAATGAAGACAATTGTGATCGCTCAGACTCCAGGTGCTTTGAAGTTTCTTGGTGCTATTTATATATGAAGAATGATTTTGGCTAATGACTAATGGTATGAACCACTTACGGTGTGTGCCAGCATTGCTGGCAAGCAAGCTTTTTCATATATAACACATTACAAGTTACTACACACTTGTGTGCCAGCATTGCTGGCAAGCAAGCTTTGTTTAACATATTATAAGTTACTATATGCATGTTTTCTTTTTTCCATAAACATATTGGTTGTAAATCTATATATATATATATACCCTTAAATATGAATGATCAGCTATGTTAGATTTAATGGAAAAACCATCACCCAATCAACAGATAGAATAATAGTGCTAGGTGCAACACATGTGCGCAACACCATGTATGTATATGTATGTATGTATGTATGTATGTATGTATGTATGTATGTATGTATGTATGTATGTATGTATGTATGTATTGCTGTCAACTAAGGATGCAATGTAGTCGTCTTTGCAGTCGTGTTGGGTTGAAGAGCCACACCAACGCTGCTCCAGCTCGTCATTTGGACAGTGAACACCCGCAAGTTCAAGCTGTAAAAGCATTTGTGGAACGCTGTGGGGAGACCCATGGCATCCACAAAAGACTTATATGCAACTTTGATCAAGTATGGACGACTCACTACGAACACTCAAAACGAGTTCTCTATAAACCGGTGGAGCATTCCGGGGTGCACAAGGAGCAGCAAAAACCATCGATGCAAAAAATGATGAAAAGCATTCGACAAGCTTTGAGCATTGAAGACGAGAATCAGCAAAACTCAGTGGAGGAAGCAGAGTACATCCCCAAGAATGTTATTTTGAATGCACAAGCAAATGTGACACCTGTCGAAAATTGGAGATTTCCAAGGACGACAACCACGTTGAGCTGGTCGGATGGTGAACTAGCATCAGCATGGATAACTGTGAAGGAAGGATCAGCACCTGATGATGTGATACAAAGATTAAACAAAGAAATGTCTGGACTTCTTCACATACATGCCCAAGACAGCAAAAGCCACATGTGGAACTCAACAACCATGTTGCATTTCCTAGAGTGGTTGAGTGTGCAGCTACGCTTGAAGAGAATAAAACACAACCTGACGACAAAGGATCGTGCATTAGTGTTCTGCGACAAAGCTGCTGTTCATGCGTGTCATGCATTCTATGAGCTTCGACGTCAATGGGAACATGACAACTGTGCAATTATTTGCCATGGATCATCTTCAGTGATCAAGGTACCCCCCGGCTGGGGGGCTGCTGGGGCTCCTAATGATGGTTTCCATCAGTTTTACCACATGCTTCGTCAATCCTATCAAAAGGTTGCAGTGGGACAGGGGCGACATATGAAGCTGAGGGCAGCACTGGACAAGCTTGACTTATCAGTGGATGGGTCAGTTCGCTTCACGATGCTAGACGTGTACATGTGTGCGTTTTTGAATGTTTTTCTTTTAAAAAATAGTGCAAAATCAACAGATAGAATATTCTGATGTACTGTGACATTTCACCTAGGAATCAAATACAACAAAAAGAGATTGCAAAAACTAGTTTCACCAAAAGAACCACTGTCACTCAGGACCGAGTTCGAATCAAGCATTCGATCAGACGCATTTGCCTTGAAATCTCTCAGAGACTACCAATCTGGAAAGATGATTTTGTATGCATGGCTCTCCAGGGGGCTTACAAACGTTGGAGATGTCGCAGACTGGCTTTTTGACGGTGATCGAACGAAAGTGGCAGAGTTGATGAAACAAACTCCTGGTGCTATGTCGAAGCTACTATCATTGGATAGTCTACCTGAAACTGGTGATGATGAGAGCAAAAAAAACAGTTGCAACTAGCTGAAACCACCCGTTTGCCTGGTGAATCTGTGAGTCGTTGGTGTGTGATGAAGGATGAAACATCATCAGCAAGCAGCAGTTCAAGTTCAGCACCCAGCAGCAAACCTATCCCATTGCCCGACTGGTTCAAGATTCCTTTGGACAGAACCATATCAATATGGAAAGCTGAGAAGGATGAGTGGGAATCCAAGAAGAATGACCGTTTCAAGAAAAAGGGAACTTATGAGCTACCACCGGCATCCAACGAGAAGTACAAGGACAATGAATTCTGTTTTTTTGAGCTGGTAAGAACATATATATATATATATATAACTGTTTTTTGTTGCTGTGTCATGGGTGATATATATACAATAATTATACAATGTATATATATATACATATATATATATCTTTTTTTGCATATGCTTTTTGTATGTTAGGTGAACCCTATTGCATCCCTGTTTCAGGCATGGCAGCTTCATGCAAACACTCGACGCATTGTTCTCAACAAAGAACGACAATCCCATGTGATGAATGTGCACAAAAAGAGCGCAACCTATATCAAGCAAAAGTGTGTCGTTCTTAAAGTGGAGATGGCCGAAGATCCATCACTGCTGAAGCTTCGTGCTGGAAATGGGCAAGTTTTCCGGCTTGCTTTGTTGCAAGGACTGCAGCCTTGCAAGGAGATTCCGAAGGAGCTTGACGTCGTACCAGGACACCACAGCAATATTTTTTTTGGTAAACATTGCAGTGACAATTGACTGTATGTTTGCATGTATATGTGAATAAGAAAACAATACAAAATACAACCCAAACACAAGAGATAGAATATTACACTATATACACATATGTATATATATAATGTGTTTTCTAATTTAGTTCTGCAGTTTGAGACCATACGTGTCAGGAAAGACAGACATTGATGACGCAATCAATGATGCTGATGAGCATGCTGATGATGCTGATGAGCATGCTGATGAAGAACACCATGTGGACCATGACTTTGAGTTTGAGAACGAAAACTCAGAGAAGACTATCCCCCAGGACTTAGATGGTTGGCACTGGGCTTTTTCTGAAACAGAGTCAGAAGAAGAAACACAAAAACAATGTGACAAAACATGCAAGAAAGCAGAGTCGCAAGTAGAATCTGAGCCAAAGGGGAAAGATGATGAAAAATCATCAAAGATCAGTCGTGTTCGTGTAGCTGAGCTTAGGGAAGAGTATATCGAATGTCAAGAAGCTGGTCTACTCATCAAACCAGCTGGATCAACACTAGGTGTACATCCCGGATCATGCACTTGGCGTGCATCATATCCGGGATCAAAACACTATGGTAGAACATGGGGAGCACACCGTAGCCCAAAGAAGGCATTGCTGGAGGTTATCAAGCTTGTGTTGGAAGATCACATCAATTTGAACAAAAATGACAAAATTGCAAAAGGCCAACTGGTCAGAGTTACCAAAGCATGGAACGAGGCATGAAAGGCTACCAGAATTTGAAATGTTCAATTTATTTGTTGCTGTTGCCATGCTGATGTGTGTACAATATGTTTCTTAAGGGGTAAGTTCGGCTTCTTTGCTTATCCAGCAAACGTATATACACAAAATCATTAACATGTTTGATTTGCAAAGCTGTTTTTGTTCACGGTTTATGGTATTTAGGAAAAATTTATCTGTTGGGTTCAGCTGCATCTATCTGTTGTTGTATGTGTGCTGGATAAGCATGCTGAACACAGCATGGCTTGGCATACAGTTCGATGTGCGCTCACAAATTCAAACATATGACCACGACAAGGGTGGTTGCAATGGTGGCAGCTGAGTTTCCAGCAAACGTATATATATATATATATAGATCAAATCATCAATATGTTTGATTTGCAAAGCTGTGTTGCTGTTTTAATACATGAACTTTATAGATAAAGATCTAACTTTGTTTGTGGTTGGGATGTTTTGGAATATTCTATCTGTTGGATCCACCTGCATATTTCTATTGTTTTATACGTGCTGGATTGACATGCTGAACAATACAATAGGGCTTGGCATACAGTTCGATGTGTGCTGATAAATTCAAACACTTGCCCACGACAAGAGTGGCTGCAGTGTCTTGCACGATCTAGGGGTAGAAAGAAACAAAATCTTGAAGCAATCGAAGAGAAAACATGGTTTTGTCTTTCAAGTTTTGGTTGAATTTACTAGCTAATTGGGTAGAAAACCAACAAATCATAGGGTTTAAACATGCCAAAGATCGGTGATTAATGAGGTATGTTCCATGGGTCGAATGATGTGCCAGCATTGATGTCTATCATATCAAAAACAAAATGGCAAGCCAGCGCTGCTGGCTAGCCATATATATATATATACACATGATTTTGGTGATTATGATGATGATTATTATTATTATCATGATTTATTTCTATGACTGTGATGATGCTTTCATTTTATGTTTGTTCCTACCAAAGCTCACAGTGATTTGGTGTTGGAAAAACTTCTATACTATAGCATGTGCAAGTTTTTGTTTCGACCAGACATATATATATATCAAGAATAAAATGTATTATCAATGTTTAGTTTATATATATAATTGCACCAAAACAATACAATATATATATAACCATTCATGGTAGCAACCTTTCTGCCATGGTATACGCAGACAAGTGGATCCCAGCACCCTGGAATAAGAGGGAACAGGAACTACGTAAGATCAAGGACCTCAAGAACAAGCGTGAGCGCAAACGCAAAAATGCACGTGCAGAAGAAAGAGCTGAGGATCATAATCTTCTACTAGCTGCCAATGCGTGGATGACTGAAGAGTTCGATGAACAAGATGGAGAAACTGTATCAAGTACTCAAAAGCAACAATCTTTTGCAGGAAATGATGATGTAGACGAACGACAGAAAGGTGATGAGCAGAACAAAGAGAATGATGTGAATGGTGAGTGCGAGAACAACGAGCTATGCAGCAAACACATGGACGAAACGTAGCACTGTGAAAAAATCAGTTGCGTTTTCTCAGCGCGTGGTGGGTGGGAGATGTTGAAGGTATGGTTTTGGAAGAATTCCAAAATATAATGTTGTCTGTATATATATTTGTAGATTATTTCTTTTTAAACAGTCTTCAAAAATCAACAGATAGAATATTCAGACTGGATGCCAGCTTTGCTGGCTGCCAGTGGTCACATTCTATAAATATCATATATTAGGAAAACATTGGCACAAGCCTTAGAAAGAATACAATTTTCATGTGTTTGGATGTGCAATTAGTAGAAACCACATGCAATGTTTTCCTAATCATCCCATAGCTATTCAATCATCTGAGGGATACAATATTGTGGAAAACATTGACATCAAATGCAACATTTTCCCGGCAATCCCATAGATAGTCAATGATTTCAAAAATATAACATCATGGAAAACGCTGAAACCAAATGCATCATTTTTTCTCAGCAATCCCATAGAGAATCAATGATTTAAGGTATGGAAAACATTGAAACACAAATGCAATATTATTTCATTAATCCCATAGAGAATCAATGATTTTAGGGATACATCATTTTTGCAGGTGAGAATATTCTATCTCTTGATTTGCTTGCAAAAATCATCAAAATCATATAGTTTCTTTAATGTTTTGCTTATCATGAATATTCTATCTGTTGGATTTGCTGATAGCGTTTTGGACTATTCTATCTGTTGTCCAGTGTTTTTTGAATATTCTATCTGCTGGTGACTTAGTATATATATAATGGTAACACGATTCATATTCATGGTTAAATCAATGTTTGATCATCAATCCCTATGGTTTTGATGGTTAAATCCCAGTGTTTCATGGTCAAATCATTCTCCCAGTGTTAAATCCTATTTGTTCATGACTACCCTCTGGTAAACTAACAGTTTGCTATTGAAAATGCCCATTTATAGTGGATTTGCCAATTAAAAATAGTGATTTTCCATAGTTTTTTTGTGTTTACCAGAAGCTTTAAGCATCAAACATGGGATAGATAGGACCATGTTAGTACACTGTTTTGCTTGGCATAGTTTAACTGGAAGGAAATGAGCTATTAACTATTTTTTACCTTCAATATGTGCAGGTGGTTGGGTTCATATTTGCAAAGTTTGTGAAAACATATTGGCTATGTTTATGTGAATTTATACATTTAAATTTGCTTTTTAATATACTGCATCTATACTGTATATAATATATTGTATCTATACTGTATATAATATATCATTTCTATAAAACTATATTTATGCATTTACATATGTATACAAATGTCTACTGCAACTATATATGCACCAGGCCCTGCCACCCCCCCCTCCCCCCCATGGGATGGGTCCCATATACTGCCCCCATATGAGATCTTCCCCCTCCACCCCCTGTGGTGTGGTGGGGGTGTGGAACTGTCCCTCTCCCCCCCCTGTGGTGTGGTGGGGGTGTGGTATGGAATGTTGGGTGTGTATGGTGTGTATGGTCGGTCTGGTATGGCATGTTTGGAAAGTATGGTATGTGTGGTATGTATGGTAGGTATGCCATGTATGGCATGAATGGTTGTTATTGTATGGATGGTAAGTATGGTATGTAAGTCTGTTGGGTATGGTATGTTTGATATGACAGTATGTATGGTATGTATGGTTAGTATGGTTACTATGATGGGTATGGAATGTGTCCTATGTAAGGTAGGTATGGTATGTATGGCATGTATGTTTGGTATTGTATGCATGGTAGGTGTGGTAATTGTGTTTCATATGTATGGTATGTGTGGTCTGTACGATAGGTATGATAGGTATGGTATGTATGGTTACTACGATGGGTATGGAATGTGTCCTATGAAAGGTATGTATGGTATGTATGGCATGTATGCTTGGTATTGTATGTATGGTAGGTGTGGTAAAGATGTTTCATATGTATGGTATGTGCGGTATGTGTGATAGGTATGATAGGTATGATACGCATGGCATCATTGGAATGTATTGTAGGTACGGCATATGTTCAACACATGTAGTGTTGTGAGAGTACACAGGTAGTAAATAGGAAGTAGATACATAGCACATGTATATATGACTATAGGTGGCACGTAGGTACTTTGAGGGAGTATGTGTGCTACGTAGGTCGCCTAAAAGGTAGCATGTACCTAGTAAATGCGAGGCTGGTAGTCAGAAATGCTGCAAAGACCTAGCAAATACGAGGCTGGACCTCAGAACTGCTGCCAATAGCTTGCAAATAGAAGGGAAAGGGGGGTGCTACCTGGGGACCCAACCCATGGACCATATATGTATATGTATATATATATATGTTGTTTACACACATTTACATGTACCCAAAGTACAACATAGCCACCATCTAGGAAGTCCCAACTGCGGGACCATGTCTGCCATTGTGGGTATTATATTACTATTGTTAGTGGTTCAATATTTATATTACTATATTACTATATTACTATATTACTATATTACTATATTACTATATTACTATATTACTATATTACGATATTACGATATTACTATATTACGATATTACTATATTACTATATTACTATATTACTATATTACTATATTACATTACTATATTACTATATGATTATATCACTATACTATATTACTATTGTTAGTTGTTCCCGTTTGAAACGGCTGCCTGGTTTCCTCCCATTATGTAGTTTCAATGCTGCGATCCATGCTGATGGCTGAGTAAACTGCTGGGGCAGCCACTTGGCTGGAGACACTGCTGAGAAGAATCTGCAGGTGCATCCGTGCCTCGGCAAGATCATCGATGTTGAGTTCACAAGGACCTCTTTCACTGCGATGATACTTCGAGATGACGGATACAAAGGCATCGCTTGGTGGGGAGAAAATGACAACCCCTTGTTCTTTGGTGTCCGACTGACGGAGCCGGCTTGTGCAGTGATTGAGATTCAGTCGACTGAATTTGTTTTCGCAGCACTTTTGGAAAATAGACCATCCGTGCCTCGGCAAGATCATCGACGTTGAGTTCACAAGGACCTCTTCCACTGCGACACTGCGATGATACTTCGAGATGACGGATACAAAGGCATCGCTTGGTGGGGAGAAAATGACAACCCCTTGTTCTTTGGTGTCCGACTGACGGAGCCGGCTTGTGCAGTCAGTGATTGAGATTCAGTCGACTGAATTTGTTTTCGCAGCACTCTTGGAAAATAGATCCGTTGTTTCTTCCCCGACCACAAACATAGTATATAACATAGCCTTAGAAATTCACCCATTATTTAACAACTATATTCAACTGGGAAATTGTCAGGAAAAAATTGGCTTTTGGTGATTTTGCCCGGGTTTTTGGCATTGTTTTCAGTTGTCTCACCGGTCACTGAGGTCGCTTGCCCTACCAATTCCCATGGCACTGATGTTCCCTGGTGAAGATCTGGGTCAGGGTACAGATCACTGGGATGGGGTCTGGTACAGGATGGCCCCCCCCCTGTTCGTTAGCTAAGTTGGTGAACATAACTATGTTATAACAACAGCGTACGGTATGCAAATAATATCTTATAATTGCATATCTTTCATATATGAAATGTATTTAACCATTTAAACCAACAAATAATTATTTAGTGCCCCATATCTTATGATTAGATTTAGGTATTTAGATGGGGTTATAAACCAGCTGAGGGGGCACGATATCCTGTATGAAACCATCCATTTGTGGAACATCATCATTATTTTTAGAAAGCATCATACTCGTAGAGGCCCATATGTTATGAGTATGTTATGTAGAGGCACGTTTATTGGCACACATCATCATAACAGATGATTTATGAATATTTATGGACCTCTTATTAACCCCCACGATTTATGGACCTCTTATTGTTAATCGTAACCTCCACATCATCCATTGTTTTATACACCCCAGTAACTATAGTTATGAATATCAAAAACCATAGTTATTGGAGTTATGTTCACCAACTTAGCTATCTAGGGGGCCCCACTTTGCGCACATCATCAATTTCTACAGATGATGATTTTGACATCTCGTTTTGAGTTTTTTCTAAGAGGTCCCTGTTCGTAGAGATTTGAGGATATCCTGGTGCTGACCGGCAATGTGGGTCGGGGGATAATCGAAAATATGTAGAAATGAATATATATATAATTATACCATTTTGATTTTAATTATTACATAATATATTATATTATATTAAAATATATTTTGTTTTATTTTATTTTGTTATATTATATTTTGTTATATTTTATTTTCTTTTATTATTATATATATACATATATATTGATATCATCTATATTTATAGACTTTGATTTAGATAATATTCACACATATTTTTATTTATACATATATTACTGTTACGTTCTATATCTAAACACGTATGGTTTCCTTATGGAGCAGCGATAGTTAGACATATTCATGATTCAACCGTTTAGAACCAAATGATAACATACATTGTTGTGTCATTGGAATTAGTGGTAGCTTGAAGTTTTAATATATGTATATATATATATGTACAAGTGCATATTTTTAGTTTATATATTTATATGAGTTATATATGACTCAACAGAACCATATACATATATCCAACAGATACAACCATTATTCTATGGTTATCTTATCATATAAATATATATATATATACATATATATTGGTGTGGCCAAGGGGTGCCGAGTGTCAGGTGCCAAGCGGCTGTAGCTGTGACAAGGGCTACACAGGGGCTATCACGGCCACCACCAGACGCTTGGGTGCAGCCTCTGTGGCCGTGGCGACGGGGCGAAAGGTCCGAGAAGTGGTTGATCATCTTTTGGTTTATACCCATTCACACTGATTGATGGTTGAATCAAAGTGGTTAATGATGGTTAGTAACAGTTATTAATGGTTTGTAACGGTTGATGAATGGTTAATAATTGTTAAACATGGTTAACAATGGTTTAATAATGGGAGTGATATTACCAATCATGGTTAATAGTTGTTGGTAATACTTGTTAACATATGGAGACTATATATACATATATTTGGATGTAGATGTAGATCATTTATAATGGATACAATCTACAAACATCTTTCAATAATAATAATGAAAGTAGGCATATCAACAATGAACTCTAGATATGAAGGTTTCCACAAATGAAGGTATCCCAAAATGGATGGTTTGTAATTGAACATCCTTTTAAAGTGGGTGATTTGGGGGTACCCCCATTTCAGGAAACCCCTCTTTTCTATATTAAGATAGCAGTTTCTGGGGTAGACTCCATTTTCAAACACACCCATTTTTCCGATTGGTGGATCCGCATCATAACTGGTTTGAAGCTGGGGTTATAGCCCAGCTATTAATGGGATACCCTGCATAGGGGACCTAGTGAAGTGGGATGACCCTCCAAGCAGGGCAGATCGTCGACGTCTTTTTCCCACTGCTCGGGCGATCAATGAAATAAAAGGTTCTCCCATTTTGAACACCCAAGAAGTAGATGAAAATGAATACTATACCAACCCCCTATTTTTTATAGAGGGACAATATTCATTGGGTATATTGAAACCAGTCTATTGGTTATTGCGATATGATCCTATTGTACATAAACCAGTTTATACCTCCGTTGGTACCAATTTAAACCTAATTAGGGTATATTCTTAGGATCTTATTAATTAGGTCTACAGGGTACCCGCTGGTGAACAAAAATAGCAAGTAAAAATGGCTATAGAAATAGTTGATTTACCCATTAAAAATGGTGACTTTCCATAGTTATGTAAACGTTTACCAGAGGGTATACACCAGTCGATTGTTTATGAATCTTTATTAGGATATTGATCCCATCCCCCTAAATATCAAATATCCGTCAAGCGACCGCAGCGGCTTCCGGAGGTTAGATATTGGATCTACGGTTTCATTTTGGGGTCCATATTGGGGATTATATTAGGCTGATGGGCTGATGGGATTATCCTTTGGTAAACTAACCCGAGACAGTTTATCCTGCCAAATTGACGACGCGACTATTCGAGTGACACCAGCAGCGAGCGCAACCGACGATCCGAACAACAGTCGTTACATTGACTGTCTCACTTACATAGGCCCTGCCGGCGAACCTGCATCGAAGCGCCTCAAGACGTCAACCTCAGCAGTCCTAGCGGCCCCTGAGCGAGAGCATTGATGTACATCCGATGCCCGCGTAGATAGACACCTTAGCATCCCAGCAGCAGATAATTTTTCGCCTTGTCCTTGATTGGTCAAGCGATTGAATTTCGCATTATGTCTCAACCAAGGCACGTCAACTGAGCGTCGGCGCAGAGCTCGCTGAATTCTCACAATGCTCAATGCCATTTTCGCCGTCGTTACATTTATCATTATAACCAATGTCCAGGCTGCAGAGGTCGGGAAACGGCGGGCCAGAACCAACCTCGTAGCAGAACGTATACGATAGGGGCAAAGGTGCTTCACCATCCGCACAACTTCGCAGCAAATGTCTGATTTTAAACAGACACGCAACTGGAACAAAAATGTACTGTATTGTTTTTGAATGAAACCATTTTAATTTCCATTACTCTGGCTTAAACATTCCAGTTTATGTAATTTATCCATTTCCTGTTGATAACTGGTTGTTTTGTTTTTAAATAATCGATTGCTGATTTGCTTCCCACGTTGCTGTTTCAATCCCCAGAGAGAATATTACACATTGGGTTCCAAGCTGGTTACATCTATACATTGAAAATCATTCCGCCAAGTATTTGGTTCCGAAGCAAGGACCAGAAATTCCGTTTTTCTGGCCCTATAAAGCTCTATCCCCCATTATGTCCCCTTACATTATGCTGGTTACAAGTGGCGAGAACCAATTTCCGCTATTCCCGAGCGTGAACTAATTGGATCACATTTGTCTATTAAAGCCAACTGTGTCCCTACTGCGGCCATCAAAATCGATGGGCAGCGGCACCTGAACAGTTTGAAGTTGTAATTCTTGTAAGAGCGTACAAAAAAACAAATCGCATAAAACATCATAGAATCCCCCAAACATCCCAAAAACATCATAAAACATCATCAAGCACCCTGGATCTGAGATCTCCCTGAGGCTCACCCTTCTTCAGCGGCGCGTGTCAAGCGACCTGCAGTTTGTTCACCTGCCCAGTGGGCTTCAAGCCCAAGCCCAGCGATACCTTGGGTAACAGCCAGGCGCGGGTTAGAAGCTTCCAACATAGCCATTGAAAATTGCAATTTATAGTGGGTATATCGATTCAAAATGGTGATTTTCCATGGTCATCTTAGTTTACCAGAGGGCAACGCATAAGATACTAATGTGGGTAAAACAATCATAATAATTAGTATGGGGCCCCAGTTGGTTAGCTGGGCGAGACTGGGAAATTGTCGATGAGCCAGGAGGTGCCATCTCTGAGTCTCTGAGCAGCCTTGTGGAATCCTTCACAGGGAAAGGTGTTGTCGTCTTGGACGAGAATGTCAAAAAAAAATCTCACAGAGCTCTTGCCTGAGCGGGTTTACACAGCATTCATCGAAGATCGCTTCCACGAAAGTGAATTGCATGGCGACAGCAAACCCACAGTCACGCAGATGTTGACTTACATGGACAGGTTCACCATCGAAGCCATCGCCAAGGCAAGGAAGTACGGTCTCATCACACCAGGGACGGTGGGCCAGTGGCTCAGGTTTGACAAAAAACCCTACCAGTATCCGCACACAAGGCTGTAGCACAGGACTCAAGTCGTGCTCGATTGTGGCGGGAGTCAAGGAACATCAAGAAGGCGTGTTGGGCATCCACTTATCGTGGCCAGCGTCGATATGCCTTCGGGCTGCGCGTTGCGTCACCAGCTTTCGGACCCACAGCACCAAACGTGGCCATTCGAGCAAATAGGTTCTTCTTGCCTGATGGACTCGCTGATATCCTCAACGCACCCCTCCCTGGGGCAGCAGCACCTGTGGCCACAACGATTGCATATGCGAAGGGGCTGGTGGTGGCCAACAACCACCCCAGAGAGCGCACTCTTCATGCCAGTTCCGGGACCAGAGGTCATGAGTGATGGGGCAGTGTGGTGAACATAACTCCACAATCTATAGTTTATGGTACGCAAATAACGAACTAGTCACTGGGGTTTATAGAGCAACAAACATAACTGGGGGTCCTCACTTTGTACTGTTGATGGTTTTACCATGTTCAACCATGAAATAAATGGGGATTGAAGCAACATCGTATAGGGCTTGAGGATGGTTCAACCATAAAATCTTTAAAATTGATGAATCAGTAACCAACCAACTGGATTGGTTTCTTAAAATGAGGGATCCCCAAAACCATAGGTTTTTCCTCGGTTTTACTACAAACTTGGTCTAATGACTTGGATGATGACTGGGGGTACTCCCCATTGGAAACCTTCATAGGGGGATTGGACCAACATGTTATTGGGTTTGAGGATGGTTTGTTCCACGGTTTTACCCATAAAATATGTGGAAACATACGGATATAATTGATGAATGTTGGTTGTTATAATACATGTTAGGGATATTCTATGGGGATAGCATTGGATAGAGTGGGATATAATGGGATATCACGAAAATACTATAGTTTGGCTGTGTCAAACCACTCAAAACGCACCATTTAAGATAACCAGCGATTGGTTACCATCATTGTGAGCTATTTCTATTGACAAGCACGGTCTAATCCTTATGAAATTATTTACTATTTGTATCAGATACAAAACCATTATTACGCCTCTCCAACGACTGCATACATGTGTGCTTTAACCCACTAGTAAGATCTAATAAGGGGGTGTTGGTTGGCGAACTGTTGCTATTGAATTGGGATTTATAACTTAACCATCACAACCATGGTGTTTTAGCCGTCAAACACAAGGGGGATATAGGCCGTTGATAAGTGATTGATTGGTTTTCATGTACATGGTCGTCTGGTTGGTGGTTTGGAACATGACTTTTATTTTCCATATAAAAAAACAATCCCAACTGACTTTCATGTTTTTCAGAGGGGTAGGTCAACCACCAACCAGCCGTAGTATGTTGTACGAACCAGCAGTTGGGATTCTGAAGCACACGGGATACCATGATCTGACAAGAATGGATGGGAGATGGGTATTGTTCATGGTTTAAGAAATTCAAGTGGTGTGATTCAATGGCTTTGTTAAGGAGTTCACAGTCCATGCTGACAACTTGGGATTCACATGACTCAGAAGTTTCGATAAATGGTGGTACCGTGGTACCCCTATCTCATCCATTTCTAGATGGATTTTCCCTTTTACACCCCCATGTATGGAAACCCTTATTTGGAAAGATGGTGATTTAGCCAATGTGTGTAGCGCTGATTTGCCTTGGTTTTCACGACGTTTTGATAGAGACAATGATGATTACAAAACAAATGGATATAGAGTATACCTTTTGTTTGGACAAACCGACGCGAATCCTAATCCCATAAGACCCCCATGTTTTTTGACTAAAGTTCAATCCATTAATAGCCATTCAACACAATTCATGACAATCGTTAATAACCGTTATATAATCAACCATTAATAGCCATTCCTAAAGCATTCAAATATATTTAAATCATGAATGACAATTAATCAGCTTTAAAACCATTCCCTACGGATCCAAGTAATCCCTCCAACGATATTTCACCGCTCAAATCATTGCAAAGTACTTCCTGACATGGTACTTGGATCCAAAGGGAATCCGCATCTCATCATTTTGATGGCACAGCTGGCCTCGTCTCGCGCCCGTGCGCCAGGCCTTGTGCTGCGAAGCCGTAGCCTGCCCAACCAACTCGAAGGGCGACGACGTGGCCAAGGGCTGCACCTGCGATGCCGGCTTCGCTGGGTGACGTGGCATGGGAAAGCATAGGAAGGAAACCCATTAGAAACCCTAGGAAAAATGGTGGCTTTACCAACAAACATGAGCATTCAAGAGGATTTGTAGCTGATTTTTTGTAGCTGAGTTGGAATATCATAGGAAACCCTAGGAAAAAATGTGATTTAACCAAGAAAACTGGTATATCATGGGATTTTTTATGGAGATATCTCTGGAAGAATTTCTTGGTGTCCTCCATGTGACGTCACTGTTTACTTGATGCCTATTGCTCGCGTTTGTGGATTTGTGGGAATAAAAAAAGGACATTAATCTGGGTAAATTATAACGACTTCACTGCGACCTCACTGGAAATCATGGTTAATAAGGGGAATCATCCCCAAATGGCCTTAGTTCAGGTTAGTGAAATATTATATATAATTTACCCAGATTAATGATGTCTCAATATGATATCTTTTTGTCGGTTGATGATTATTGTAAAATCCCTTTTTACTACAAAGTCTTCCCAGAACCCCCAGTTCTGAACTGGCCCTCTTCATTTGTGGGGCCATGAATCCACTTTTTTTTGGGAGAGTGATTACCCTTTTATAGGAATATTCAATCGGGATAATTTCTATGGGGATATAACGGGATGATATGTACGCAACAATGTGTTTTGTTCTCTTATCGGTGAATCATTTCTTCTACTAATATTGGGATATTCATGATCTACGGTTGCAATTCCCATATTTACCTACCAAATTTAAACATCAAATGTTTCGGAAACAGGATTCTACTATGGAAAAATTGAGAAATTCTCATTTCACCAATGAACAATGCAGTTTGGTGCTGACCAATAATGGAGGATTTGAATGGATTTGACCCAATTCTATACAGAAAAAGGATGATCTCGTCTCCACATGTGGATTTGGGATACACATTGGGTCCATAGTATTGACCCAGGTGGAAAAAAACACCATTAAACATCATTAATACATTTGTTGGATATCTACTTTTGGACCCAGGTGGCTAATGACTGGCAACTGCAGCTTTGATCAAAGCTGGGGTCTGACGAAACATAGAGATTTAAGATGGTTCAAGGGGACACAGCCCCCAAATCAACTTTGCAAGCTTAGTATAGCTTAGAAACTTATTATACCTGGTTGGTGGTTTGGAACATGAATTTTATGATTTTCCATTCAGTTGGGAATTTCATCATCCCAACTGACGAACTCATATTTTTTCAGAGGGGTAGGTATACCACCAACCAGCTGTAAGTGGCGTTCTATCCCGCTTACAAATGGGTGTCCGCTTACAAGTGGGATCCACTTCCAGTGGTGATGGTGTTGAACGGGTTGAACATCGACGATCTACAGTGTGAAGAAACCACTCTCAAAGATTAATAGTAATCATTCATGGTTAATAACGGGTTAATAATGGTGATTAAATGGTGATTAGACAATACTGGTGACTAATGGTGATTAATTAATGGCAATGGTGGCTAATAGTGGTCACTAGTGATCAATAGTGATTAATACCTGATTCATGTGGCTAAAACAATGCCATTTTTACCAGCCATGACTGGGAAGGGTAGCCATGCCACCTATAAAAATGGTGAAGACTGGGGGATGGTTTATGACTGTTTTACACACAGTACATCCATTATATAGCTACAAATGGGAGTTTCCATGAATGGGGGTACCCAAAATGGATGGTTTACAATGGAAATCCCTACTAAAATGGGATGATTTGGGGGTATAAATAAGGGACACAATCCCCATTCTTTTGTGCATGTTGGCTCAGCACGCGGGAGTTGATTTGAAGATTGAGGATTCTATATATTACAAAGACCGCTGTTGTTACAAAACGCTGTTTGGGAAAGTGATTATATTATCATGACTATATCAAGTTATCAACTATGTTAAGTACAAGTTAATCATATGTTATAAGCCCCCATTGTACATAGACTACATCAACTATATCAACTATATCAACTATAAGATCTACAAACTTAAAAGTTTATAAGTCCCAAGTCTTGTTGGTTAAGCCACATGGCACCACCTCACAACTGCAACTGTGCTCGCCTAGGTCAGTGACGGCCATTGCTCAAAGCCCCTACTACCAGAACGGCTGCACTGCAGTGCAGTGTCCCACTGATTCCAGTGGCACCGATGTGCCAACGGGCTGTACTTGTGATGCAGGACGAAGGGAGGGGACAAGGGAAGGGGATATGTGTATTATATATATATATATTGTTGCTACATGTCAACATATATCAACATTGATACTGATATTGTAAGTTGTCACTATAGTTTTCATTATTGTCAGTCTTATAGTTATCATTATAGTTGCCATTATAGTTCTTATTATAGTTATCATTATTGTCAATAATGATGATATAATCATCGAAGGAAGTTTAGAAGTCAAACTTCCGACAATATGGAGAGATGAAAAGCAGAGCAGGGAAGAGGCAGAGAGAAGAGAAAGAGTAAGAAGAAAGAAGATGCAGATGCGAGAAAAGGTAGGAAAGTCGCGAAACACTGTGTTTTTCCAATGATTTGGGGCTCCGGAGGGTCGAAAAGTAGGCTCGCTAAAGCGGCGGGTGCGGAGCCAGCTGGCCAGATGAGAGATGAAAAATTGCACGCCGTTGTGGCGCGAAGCACATTTCCAAGTCAAAATGTACAAAACACACCATGGTCGGACCACTTTTGGAAGTTGAGATGTCGAAAAAGTGCACGCCGTTGTGGCGCGAAGCACATTTCCAAGTGAAAATGTACAAAACACACCATTGTCGGACCACTTTTGGAAGTTGAGATGTCGAAAAAGTGCACGCCGTTGTGGCGCGAAGCACATTTCCAAGTGAAAATGTACAAAGCACACCATGGTCGGACCACTTTTGGAAGTTGAGATGTCGAAAAAGTGCACGCCGTTGTGGCGCGAAGCACATTTCCAAGTCAAAATGTACAAAACACCCAGCGTCGGACCACTTTTGGAAGTTGAGATGTCGAAAAAGTGCACGCCGTTGTGGCGCGAAGCACATTTCGAAGTCAAAATGTTAAAAACACCAGGGGTTCGGACCACTTTTGGAGGTTCAGATGTCGAAAAAGTGCATGCCGCTTGTGGCGCGAAGCACATTTCGAAGTAAAATGCTCAAAACACTAGGGGTTCAGGACCACTTTTGGAGGTTCAGATGTCGCTTCGCTTCACACTACACTACAGGACATACACTACACTACACTCCAGTACACTACATTACACTACACTACGCTCCAGTACACTCCACTACACTAAATTACACTACACCACACTACATTACACTGAATGACACTGCAACACAGATAGACAGGTAGACAGCTAGACAGATAGACAGATGAAAGGGAGAGATAGATAGATAGGTAGGTAGATAGATAGATAGAAAGGTAATTAGATGAAAGAGAGAGAGAGAGAGGCCAGCTGGGTAGATGAGATAGACAGATAGATGGCTAGACAGATAGACAGACAGACAGATATATAGATAAATAGATAGATAGATAGGTAATTAGATGAAAGAGAGAGAGAGATAGATAGATAGATCGATAGATAGATAGATAGGTCGATACATAGATAGAAAGATAGATAGACAGATAGATAGATAGGTAGATAGATAGATAGACAGATAGATAGAAAGATAGATAGATAAATAGATAGATAGATAGACAGGTAGACAGATAGACAGATAGATAGATAGATGGATAGATAGACAGATAGACAGCTAGACAGATAGACAGATGAAAGAAAGAGAGAGAGAGAGAGATAGATAGATAGATAGATAGATAGATAAATAGATAGATAGATAGATAGGTAATTAGATGAAAGAGAGAGAGAGATAGATAGATCGAAAGATAGATAGATAGATAGACAGATAGATAGATAGGTAGATACATAGATAGATAGATAGATAGACAGATAGATAGATAGGTAGATAGATAGATAGATGCATAGATAGATACATAGATACATAGATAGATAGATAGATGCATAGATAGATACATAGATACATAGATACATAGATACATAGATAGATCGTCAGAGACAGAGAGAGAAAGAGAGGAGACCTCAAGCACCTTTCGGTCCATCAGTGGCTTGGCTCTGCCATCCCTGATTCACAACAACCAACCTCTCCTATAGGTTTCCTTTTTTTGAAACTTCCGCCACCGCCTTGTGCGGTACTACTGGTACATGCTATAGATTTTTTTTAAGATGATGATGATGATGGTGATGATCATCATCATCATCATCATCATTCATATTTTTAGTTATCATCATAATTAATACATATATATATATATGTTACATATATATGTATACATATGGCCAATTGGTTTTGGTTGCAGGATGACTCCTGGAAGTGCTTTCCATGATTGTAAGGCTTTAGAGTGTTGGGCTTCAACTGATTCCTCCTTCTGGTCCATGTAGCAATCATGTGCTTTCTCTGCGCAGGTGAAATCTGACTAAGATGGCCTATGTGGGCTGGAATCGCCTATGCCGGGAATGTTTGACTTCCTTGGTCCTGAGATGAGACTGCTGGAAAAATGGAAAAAAGTCTTTGCTGGTGACTTTAGCAAGAACATTAATGTGAGGAGTGGTACATTGCAGCTCCGGGCCAAAGGTGCTCGAAAGGTTGGCACCTCTGCATGAGGCATGGTTGTGGCCAGGCACACTCGCAGTTGGATCATGCTTGACAGCCTGCGGCGCCCGTGCCTCGTGATGAGGCTGGGGCGCCACCAAATGCAGAGCCTCAGCTCCTGGAAGGGGGATAGGGATGCCGGTGATGATCATTTTAATCCGTTAAGTTAATGTGGTAAACCCAACAATTTACCATCCCTATAAATCACCATAAAGGGGTTCGATACACCATCTATTGGATTGCCCACATTCTTATATACCAATGCCAATAACCTCTATATTCATGGATAATTTCTATAATGATAACACTGTTAATGGGTAATTTGATGTTAATAGTATCAGTGTCATTGATTGTAGCAAATATCATTATTATAGTTACCATTGTTGTTACTATAATTGTAGTTATTGTCATGTATAGTTTTGATGATCATATCACATTTATATATAGTTACGATCTTGGTCGTATCATATTTATCAACATGATGAATATAGGTTTTATCATTATTGAAATTGATATCTTGATCATGTTGCTTTATAGTTGTTTCTACATATGATATCATTTCAGTGTATTATAGTTATCATGCGTGTCCTTTATTCCTCTGTTGATGGTATGTTTTATTTTGGCAGCTTATGAAGCGCTGAAAGAAGTGACCTCTGGAGGGAGCCTCCAATTTTCTGGCGTTTCCTGCTAGATTCCTCTGAGGATTTAAATCCCCAGGAGTTTCTAGGCTGGTTACATGCATATTTTAAGCATTTTTCGCCAACATCAATCAAGGCCAGAGAATTGCTACTGCATTGGTCCCTTCACCATTTTGAACGGTTCTTTCTTGACCTACCCTTTTTGGACCTGAATATCCTCCTGTAATGTGTTACATAGCTATGTAAAATGAACAGTTTGATGACTTTCCGTTTGTTTGAAAAAGGGTGATTTTCCATCGTACACTGTTGACCAGAGGGTATCCCAAATTTAAGAGTTTGTACCCTATTAAATCCCCATTATCTGCCCAGTTTATCATATTATATGGTTGTCACCGTTGTATCCCTGTTTTATCACGATTATATAAATTATATTCGTTTTACCGTTTGGTAAATTAACATAGACCCTGAAAACAACATTTTTTAGTGGAGACAAATTTTCCCCTATTATTTGCCAGGGCGGGCTGAAGTGTTCATTTACTGGAAGGTATATGGAGGTTTCCTGAAAAGGGGGTACAGTCATCATCCGTTTCTAGATGGGATTTTCCATGAAATCAACCATCCAGCTATTGGGGTACCTTCATTTTAGGAAACCTCCATATCCTCAATGGGAATTCCAGGATCCTAACATGGAGGTACTGTACCATATAAGGCCATATTTTGCTGGGATATTCCCTCAAAAATTGGCCTGAACAATAGGCCAAACATATATGGAATCGGTACCTCCAATCAATCGGTTCCTGAGATGGCCATTGACTAAAAGAACAGTCAATCCCGATCAAATCCTATTAAATCCACCATTAAAGTCCCCTCAAATCATAGCAAATCCCTCATGGGTGGTAACATATCCTAATCATACCACCAGGGTGGTTCAGACCTCTGGGTCTGCAGGATTCAGTGGCAGTATCACTGCCAGCAGCGCCTCGCCCTTCTTCACGGGAAGCTGCCAGGCGAACCGTTAGGGCCACCAGGGATGGGTCAAAAATGCTGGAGTTTACCTCTGGGAATTGTAGAAATTTCACATGTTTTATAGGTAAACCATGGTAAACCCATAAATCATCTATCAATGTGTCATTTTTGTTAGCTATGTCAAAAATTGCAGAGGGAACTTCAGTCGAAGTATGGGGGTGAGATAGTTGATTAGCCAATGTATGACGTTGATTAGCTAAGTTATGATAGTTAAATTTAGATGTACTTCACAAACGGTGAATGAACACTATTGTGTTTTGGTAGATATGAATAACGAGCTAGTATTCATGGGGTGAACATAAACCAACACTGGACCAACACTCCACCTCGCGGGGAAACTGAACAACCAGCAAGGTGAAAATGGATGAACTCGTCCTGAAAAAATTGGATCAGGGGATATACTGGGAAATCGATAGACAATCAATACTGGGATTGCATCTGCCGATCCGTGGAACTTGGGAAATTACTGGACATCCTACATATTTGTGGGGAATTTTGAAGGTTAAAACGATCTAAAGAAACTCAAATCCTAGGTTCGGGGTTGAACATGTACCTAGTTAAGCCAGAAATGCTGGTGATGATTTGAAATGAGGTATGCTGGTCGGTCGTTTGGAACATGCTTTATTTTCCATTATATGGGATAATCCTTCCTATTCACTTACATATGTTTCAAGATGGTTAAAACCACCAACCAGATAATACACCATCCCCCAGTCATCACCATAAATTGTGTGGTATGGTTTCCATTCCAAATGGGTGGTTTATGACATGTTTTTTTCCCACATTAGTTCTGATATGCCATGCTGTTTTATTGGTTTATTGGTATGTACCCTCTGGTTATTTAACATAGCCATGGTATAGATGGCCCATAGAAATAGATTGTTTACCGAACTTAAAAATGTGGTATTTTCCATGGCCATGTTAAATAACCGGAGGGTAGAAGTCATGTTCCAAACCACCAACCAGGGGGGTTATTGACCTATCTGGTGGGAAACTCACCACACCAGCTGTCTTTGTTTTCTCGATCCCAACAGATTTTGTTTTGCGCCGGATTCCAGTAGAAGGCTCCAGTTGATCACGGCTCAGTTGATCAATATATATATATATATATATATTTATTTATTTATATAGTCCAACTCTAATAAAGGCTGTTGAAGGATGATTAAGTCATGTGGTATGGGATGTTACTGTGTTGTACTGTATTTAAGTTTGTTTGGTATTTGTGAACACTCCCTACTATTGATACTAACAACCAAACGCCAGGGCTCAACTCAACATGTTTGATGAGTAGGTATCCTTACAAGATACGATACATACAGGGTGCATGGAATATAGCTGCACATGTTTGGATTCCATTAGCTGGGATGATCATACCCCATCCCAAATACCCATGGTAAATTGACCATGGCACAAAGACCTTACCCATAAATACTGGTAACTGCAGATACGTTGCAGAAAACTGGGAAGCATCAAAGATGAAATGGATATGAGATGGAATGGTATACATCCCACTCACCATATTCCATTATATTCCAATTTATCCCATTATACATCTGCCACTTGAACAGACTAGATGCATTCCAAAACATATCCCATGATATTCCATGACAGCCACCATGTTTGACCATTTACCAGGTTAAGCTTGGTTTAAACACCAATCTGTTGAACCAGGTTATGATTCCCCAAGATGATGATTTTCCCTCCGTTAATCAAACATGGCATTACATCATTAAGTCCACCTAAAACCCATTGAATCAGATGAAGGATAAACCAAAAGCCAGGGTTTCGCATGGAAAAATGGAAAAAACAACTCAGAAATTATCAGTATATACATATATATATAATATCCCATGACATCCTAGTATATCCTCATTTTATAATCATCTCAACCATTAAGCAATGGGATGCATCCTATGGATCTGGCTGAATGGAGTGGTTGAAATCAAGGATTCGTCAGGTTAAAGCAGCTTGACGCACTTATCTCATTCCCATTACATCCCATGAGATATTACCCTCTGGTAAATAAACATGTTGACCCTGAAAATAACTGATTGTTAATGGAAACTGATCTTCCAATCCCTATCTGGCAGGGTCTATAATAATTTATGTTAATTTACTGGAATTTATTGACTACTATTATGGGATATCTAATAATGGAAATCCCTTGAGATATTACCATGATATCATTATCTTATCACTATTTTAACCAGGTTGAACACACCTTTTCTAAATGGAATATAATGGAATCTAATGGGATACCGATTATACCTAATGGAATATAATGGAATCTAATTATCAGGTTTAACCAGGTTAAACCAAGTTGAACCACTTACCATTAATGTAGGATACCCATTAGTGTCATGGGACTCTATTGTGAGAAAATTCCCAAAAAACAATCAGTATCCAACATCATATCATTATTTTATCACTATTTTAACCAGGTTAAACGCACCTTATATTAATGGAAACCTAAGATTGCTATGGCAAAACACAATTTTTAAGTACGGTAAATCAACTATTTCTATGTGCCATGGCTTCCAGCTCGCTATGTTAAATTTCCAGAGCCACCAAGCTGGAGATTCCTACTGCCAGGCCGTAGCTTGTCCAAAAGACTCCTCCGGTACCAACGTGCCGCGGCCCAAAAAAATGGGCCGGTGGGGTGGTTTCAGCATTGGAGTTTCGCCGTGAAAAATGGTGAAATCGGGAAATTTATCTATCAAGAATGATGGAATGATGGAAATCTGGTGCATTTTACAAAGACAGAAAAATAGATTCTGGGAACAGGCACTGAAACTGGAGTTTAACGAATGAATGGTGGTGAATAATGAGGCTACTTACACACTAATTCACCATTATGAATAAATTACTGAATTACTTCAACATATCATTATGATCCATTATGAACAAATTCAGCAATTTATGTTTCTTTTTTGAATAATAATAATTTATATTTTCCCACGATTTCCGATCCATTAATATCCATAATCTAGGTCAATCTTACATGGATACTTTAACCCTTTAGTCTTTTTGTATTCATGGGATTATCTACTAACCAGCAAAGAATTTAATTTTTTGCCAGGTATCTAAGATTGGCAATGTAATGCGAATATTGGTTTAACAATTTACATTACTTCAACATCCTGAATTTTCCGTCGTGGGCCACGGCGAGGTGCCCAGCGGCTGCAAGTGCCTAAGCGGCTTCAGCGGCGCCGTGCTGGCCATCCAAGCGACGCCGCCGCGTGCCGGAAAAGTCAAGCGGGTTGATGGTAACCATTAATGGTGATGAATGGTGATTAATAGTGATTAATAGTGTTTGATAGTTTTTTTTAGTCATTAATGATGATTAATGGTAACTAATGATTAATGGTGACTTTCATGAAAAATGATCTACAAATCTAGGTTGCGACCCATCCACTATTTACAGGGTTTCAACCCTTGGTCAATCGACTGGATGGGTAGAAACTTACTCATCCGCTATATATAGTCTTTTGGTATGGGATTATTTACTTACCAGCTAAGAATTTCATTTTTTGCAGGGTATCTAGGATTGGCCATCCAATGGTGATCTAATGGTGTTTAGTGGTGTTTAATGGTGATCACCGTGGATGTGCCCGCGAAATCCGAAGCACCAGCTGAAAACGGTGCTTTCAACCATCCCACTATTAAAAAAGGCTTGAAAAACCAACCTGGTGGTGCAGGATTTCGCTGGCCCATCCACAGTGATCAAATGGTTTTTGGTTGATGAAATATGATACTTTTGACGAAGTCCATAAAGCCAACAGATAGCCTAGCGACAGACTAAGTAGCGACAGACTAGCTAGTTTGCGGGGCCCACATCGCATCCATTTCCAAATGGATTGTAGGCATATACTTAGAGTTCGTTGTTTGATTAATATATTTTGAATATGTTATTTGGAAAAACACCGCGCAACCAACAGAAAATCAAACAAGCTTAGCAGGAGATCAACAAGCCTCAAAGTTATAGCTCCATCTACAATAAGTAATGGGGGTGCATTATATATATAATATGATATATATATATATAGATATGTTATGCATTGTTTTTCATTTAAGCAACTAGAAATCCCGTTTTGGTTTCCAGCATTAATGAAATACAATTAAATAGGTGATAAACTATACTATCAATCAACTGTAGATGGAGTATGAAACTATACTGTAAATATCTACAAATCAACTGTAACTATATTATATATAAACATACAGAATGTATATATATATATTATGTCATAGCTATACTTGTCATAACTATAGTACAGATCGAATATAGATCACACCATCACATCTTCTATAGTTATAAATCATGCATTATACATCATATATCACACCTACTATCATCGCATCATTCATCATCATCATCATCATCATTTTCATCATTATATATATATATATATTTATATACTGTATATATGTTATGTCAAACTATAACGCATAAAACATGTTATTTTAATAGTGTTAGATTCGTTCTATTCATATAACTATAGCCATATATAGTTTTGTATAATTTAGATAATATAGCTGACTATAAAAGTCATCAATAATAGATATACCATGACTTTTATGATTAACTATGTACGAGTAATAGTTTAGACGTATTTACCACACTATTTAACATCCCGTATATAGTCATCACTATATAGTCAGGTATATAACTCATATAGCATATTCATAGCTGGTTGGTGGTTTGGAACATTTTTCCATTCAGTTGGGAATGTCATCATCCCAACTGACGAATTCCATCATTTTTCAGAGGGGTAGGTATACCACCAACCAGATAGTCATATATCCATATATATATATAACATATGAATAGGTACCATAAACATATAACTCTAATATATAACCATATATAACACATATATAACTATAGATAACTCATATATAATTCATATATAACTATATATAAGTGATATATAATCATATAACACATATATAACTATATATACCTCATATATAATCATATAACACATATATAACTATATATTCAAAACTCATATTAATAACTCATATATAACTATATATATATATATAACTAAACATATATAACACATATCATATATCCATAATTCATCATCACATTTGCACCAAGGTTCCACACCAGCACCTGTGCGCCTGTGGCCTGCCCCAGCCATTCCACTGGCACGGACTGACGTGGCACTGGCGGGGGCGGGCGGAGTAGCTGAGCATCAAAAAATACCAGTGGAATGGTGGTTTTATGGTGGTTTTGTGCTGTTTTAAGGGTGTCTAGTGGTGTTTAATGGTGGTTCAATGGCTGTTTAGTGGTATTTAATTGTGGTGTAATGGTGTGTTTAAATTGTGTTTCCTGGGGTTCTAAGATGATGTTTACCCTTTCGTTATTTAACATTGCTACAAGCGCTAGCGTTAAGTCGTATCAGCTTGTAAAAGTCGTATCGGGAGGCCGTGCGCCTGGAAAAAGTTCAAGTTTGGCATCACCACAACTTTTGGTAATTGAACGATTTCTTCGTTTTGGGGCCGTGCGCATGGAAAAAGTTCAATTTTTGTATTGCGTTGATTTTTAAAACTTGTATTTGATTATTCTTTCAAGGGGGCAAACTTTACGCTGGTTGCTGCTTGCCTGCTGCTTGCTGCTGCTTGCTGCTGCTTGCCTGCTGCCTGCTGCTGCTTGCTGCTGCTTGCTGCTGCCTACCTGCTGCTGCTCACCTGCTGCTCGCCTGCTGCTTGCTGCTTACCTGCTGCTTACCTGCTGCTGCTGACCTGCTGCTTGCCTGCTGTTGCCTGCTGTTGCCTGCTGTTGCCTGCTGCTTGCTGCTGCTTGCTGCTGCCTACCTGCTGCTGCCTACCTGCTGCTGCCTACCTGCTGCTGCTCACCTGCTGCTTGCTGCTGCTTGCTGCTGCTGCTGCTTGCTGCTGCTTGCTGCTGCTTGCTGCTGCTTGCTGCTGCTTGCTGCTTGCTGCTGCTGCTGCTGCCGCTGCTGCTTCCACATGCTGCTTCCTCATGCTGCTGCTGCCGCTGGTGCAAACATTTTGCCGAAAAAGAAAATAGCAGTCTCGGTCGCCTTGTTTGGCGCTGGCGGGAGGTACGGGCGGGAGACACCAGCAGAGAGAGGGAATGTTTCTGGCTGGTTGGAATGAAACATTGCGGTCGCATAGCGCGGTTGTTTCGCTGCGCTCACCATCTGCACCATCTCGCAAGACGGTGCAGACGGCAATACGGCGCAAGACGGCGCAAGACTTTCCACTACCTGATGTGACTTCTCCGTATCGCCGCCGTGCCATGGGGATGATGTGACTTTTCCCGCCTGATGTGACTTAAGTACGGTGCTTGTTTGGAAAATTGCACCTTTACAGATGATTTATGATGATTTACCTTTTAAAACATATGATTTTCCATAGCTGTCCATTAAATTACCAGAGGGCAACCATCAAAATTGGTGAGAAATGGGATTTTACCATCACAAACATAGGTGTTTGAACTATCAAACCTACGAACATATAGTTGATAAATGATGATTGATTGGTTATTAAACGGGGTTATACTGTTTTACTGCTTGGTTTATTGTGGATTTTGACATGGGATTCGGGTGTTTATGCGTATTCTTCAACTCGCCCCCGTTGAGCGCGATTTTTTTAGTTGGGATTTAACCATCATCCCGGGTTTGTTAAGACGGTTACCTGTTATTTTTCTGTTGGTTCGTTAATCCTGGGAATATACCCTCTGGTGTTTTAACATAGCTATAGAAAATCACCATTTTTAATAGGTAGACCATCTATAAATGGGCCATTGTCCATGGCTATGTTGATTAACGAGGGGGTATAGTCATTCATTTGTTTTGTGGGGCATCTCAATCCAAATCATTTCTGGGTTTAAACTATCAAAACTACAAGGGTATACTTTGAATTCATCTGGGTAAATTATAACGACCTCACTACGACCTCACTGGGAATTATGGTTAGTAAGGGAAATCATCCCCAAATGGGTTTAATTCAGGTTAGTGAATTATTATAATTTACCCAGATTAATAACTAGGTCAATCTTAGATGGGTAGAAACTAATCCTTTAGTTTTTTGGTATCAATGGGATTATCTACTCACCAGCTAAACATTTAATTTTTTGCAGGGTATCTAAGATTGGCCATGGGTATACTTTGAATTAATAAATGATGTGCTGGTTTTCATTTCTTTTGGGGGTGTACTGCTAGCATCTATAGATTGGGAATGATCATAGTCTATGAGCTGGGAATCCAAATTAACCAGCTATTAAATTTTAGTGATATTCCAATAAAAGTTGACACTGCTTAAATGCAGATGGTAAATGGGAATTTCATACATCATTCAGACAAGAAGGTTGGTAAATCGACGAATCGTGGAACAGTTGCACAGAGCCACTACAGAAATCATTAAGGCAAACAAATGCTGGGCTCAGGATGAAGGGTGGGCCGATCAGTGGCTGTGGTGACGGTTAGTTCAGTGGCTGAAGTGGTGGACATTTTGATGGCGGCTTTGGGCCCTGCTGTGGATCTTAGTCCAAAGCATCCATGGTTCAGTAATACATGCGGTACAGTCTATATTACTACATCGTTAACTTATTCACTTTTTTTTGAAGGACATCCACATGCAAAATATAGACTGGGTAGAACTGGGATATAAATTCATGAGAACGAACGGAGATATTCCTCCTACTGTGTTCATGTTCGAGAATTGGACCGAATTCAACTTTAATATAATATCAGATTGGACCCTTTTTCAATATCAATACCATCTCAAGAGGAAATTTCAACATGACCTTACAACTGCTTGCTACTTCTTTCATACCTATTTGCATATTCCACAAAACGAGGGCTCGAATCAAAACAAAAAGGTACGAGCCCACAACACAATTCCCGGTACCCATGTTTCTTTTACCCCCATTCTATCCCATTCTCATCCTTTTTGTGCTTTACAAATCCTCAAAGTGTATTCATTATGTTTTATAGATGTATAGTATACAGTATACATGTGTGATATGTGTTTTTGTTCATCTTGCACATATGCATATGTCTTTATATATTTACATATGGTTATATCTAACATAGCTATCGGAAACGGCCCATGAAAATAGATGATAAAGAGATAAACATGATTATTTCATCTTCAATCACATAGTCAATGGACATGGGGCTATATACAGCCGACAGCCTCATCGTAACCATTACATGATTATTTACCTATTCAACATGTTGATATTCCATGGCTACGGTGCCGCAGGACGTAGCCACTGGATGCAGCTGCGATGCAGGCTATAGCGGCAGCATCACAGCTAGCAGCAACTTTGGAACAAAACGTGGATGTCTGGGGTTTGATAGCCCCTGGTAAGGGGCATCTAATGGGGTTTGAATGGCATTTAATGGGATTCAATCGAGTTTTGATGGCACAAGTACTAGATTTAGCCATCAGATGATAGGATTTGTCCATCACAGGTAGAGATTTACATGATATGTACCTATTTTTTTTGTAAATATCATATGTTGTCAATTCAGATGTTGTAACTTATGGTAACCAGAAGAATGGGAATGACGAGCGAAGCGCGAGGGTAGAGACAAGGCGTTTTGGTGGATCTCACCAAGAGCATCGAACAGCTTTGGTTTTGACTGTGTATACCTGGGTAATTCAGGATAAAAAAGGGAAGTCAACAACAAAAGACGGTATAAGTGATATGTAAACTATAGCAATCATTGCTGTGACTGATTCCTGGGAATAATCATAAGATTGAAGCATGAACAATTGGTCTTTTTGCCAACGAATCATGGAGCCAACGGATGATCTCAGAGATTCAGCCAAGGAATGCTGACTCGATGATTTCTATATGGACTGATTCAACATAGCTGAGTCTGTGATATGGCTCCTATATTATATGCTGGTTGGTGGTTTGGAACAATTTTTATTTTCCCCAATAGCTGGGATGATGATCCAATCTGACTAATATTTTTCAGAGGGATTGAAACCACCAACTAGTATGGAATGACTTCTATATAATCCCATCACCCTAATATTAAACACCCCTTTTTTGGATGGTCCCAATGGAATGTGGAAATTCCCTACCAAACCATGTTTTCTAAGGGGGTGTTTAAGATTAGAACGGGGGAAGGGATTAATGCCCTCAAGTAAATTAACATAGACCCTGAAAATCACCCATTTTTAATGGAAACTAGTCTTCCAACCCCGATGACTGCCAGGGTCTATGTTAATTTACCAGAGGGTAATTAATGTTCAAATAGCCCAGGTTGATTCTCAACAAGTGCTAATTATCCCAATCCAATGGTTTTTTTCTAAGGCCCAATGATTGACATATATAGGTGTTTAATGGGTTAATAGATGTGCTTTTCCCATTGGTTGGTTGTTGAAAACTCTGATTTTCGTCTGAAACGGTGAATCACCGGGATGTTCCCTGGATAGTGCCGCCCTTCGGTGAGAATGTCACTGGATCAAAATGGGGTGAACTTGTACCATCCATGCCCTGGAAATCAAAACCAAGAAATGGTCAATGTGAACTATGTGAACTACCGTTTTGGGTGATTTAAATCTGGTTGGTGGTTTGGAACATTTATTTTTTGTTTCCATACATTGGGAATAGTTAATAGTAATCCCAACTGACTAATATTTTTCCGGGGGGTTGAAACCACCAACCGTACATTCATTTATATGGATTTATTACTCTGTTTGGCGGTGCAATGTGAAACCTTGAAGATAGCTAGATTGTGGTTTCAAGATGTTGCATGTATGCTATATTTAGTGTTATATTCCGTTTAACAAACGGATGCTGATTACAGTTGAATGCATCGTTTTCTGAGATGCGTGATGCAAACCAAACAAACAGATGAGTACACTCCAGTAGTCGAAGACAACTATGGAAAATCATGGAGTTTATCATCCCGTTACTCAGTAATTAATGTCAACCCCGGATTAATAAACCCCAAACGGCGGTTTTTCATTGGGGGGTACCATAAAAAAGTATCAAATCATGACTATTGGGGGAATACCCCCTAATTTTCATAAACCATGGTTTAGTCTCATCCGGAGTTGACATTACTTGTTAATGAAATCCCAATGTTGTTTGGTGTCATATCCGCCTTTTTGGTTTCCTGGGATCAGACTTTGTATTTCTTTGGTTAGCTACATCCCCATGACATTCCAAGAAAAATTGCAGCTTGGATCCTCGTGATGGTTGGTCAAATGGCGATCTTTTCCCATAGGTAGCCCTATGTCATCCAATGTCGGAGAATGATCATGTTCATGTCTCTACAAGGTGGTGCACCGGTTCGGAATCGCGTTCAGTTGGTGAAGATAACTCCAATTTCACTATGGTTTATGGTAGATATATCGAACTACTTACTACTAGGTCAATTTTACATGGATACTTTAATCCTTTAGTCTTTTGGTATTAATGGGATTATCTACTAACCAGAAAAGAATTTAATTTTTTGCCAGGTATCTAAGATTGGCAATGACTATGGTTTATATGAATCAACAAACATCTGCCTGGGGGGGCACATGTCTCGAAGAGGGCCGATGGGGATGGACCGTAGCCCATTTTCAGAGACACCCCTCTGGTAAGCCCCTGGTGATGACTGTTACAGTTCGCGAACTGGAACATGGCCCATAGAAATCGTGGATTTACCGTGATTTACCCATTGAAAATGGTGATGTTCCATAGTCTTTTGTATGTTTACCAGAGGGTAGTTACCATTCGTTGGTGAAATTTGTTGTGATCCCAATTCTCCAGGCACCAGTCCATTCTACACGGGTTCATGCGATGCTGCCGCTTGTCGATACCTAAAATGCTGGGGATACCGGGAAAGGAACATAGCTACATGGTTGAAGGGTAACAACAATTGTTTGGGCTTGTTGGGATCAATTACCGTCATGACTAACAGTTTGCGAACTGGACAATCACCGTTTTGTGATATTTGGATAGGTAAAGAATCTACAAATGGGCCATGGCTTCTACAGTTATGTAATGAATTGCCAGAGGAGAGGAGAAATGGTTTTCCCTCAAATGGGGGATCTTCCAAAAGGCAACTTGTATTTGGAAAATGATGATACATCGTGGGTTTGCGGGGGGTTACATATTCTTAGACAAACTCAGATTGAGGCATTGAACATATAATGAAATTTATGGTGGGAATAATCCCACCTGGTTTGGTGTAGGAATCTACGGTAAATTTACCGATAAAGAAATACCATTATAGAGCATCCAGTATCATGGCATGGAACACTGTATGTTTCATTGCTTAATTGGAAAGGGACCCAGCAGAAAAAAAAAGGTTGCGGTAAGAACATCTGTGTATATAAAATTATATATATATATATGCACAAATATTTCCACATGAGAGTATATGCAGGTGAGTATGACATACATAAGGATAAATTCAATATGACATACCATAAAGATATCTACACTATGAGGCTTGCAGATGCACAACAGGTAGGTTGGTCCTACTGTTCCATTCCTTTGGGGTGTACCCCTAGACAGATTTGTGGGCACAGCATGGCACAGCGCTCTGCTGGAAGTCGGACCTTGCCAGCATCTTTGTCGGACTTCTTTCGAAAGACCTGAACATCTTGCAATGTGAGGCCCCCAAGATAGCTAAGTTGGTTTATAACTCCAATAACTATGGTTTATGGTATTTATAACGATAGTTACGGGCAAACACCTCGATTTGCCCGCGCTTGTCGGCGGCCATCTTCGTATGTGCTGAAAACGTGGTAAAAATGTGAGTTTTTTGCATCATGGCTAACTTCATGTTGTATATCGGCACGCACAGCATACGGATCATACGGACCTGTGCGAGTCTCTTACACATCATCATCATCATCATCATCATCATCAAAAAAACCTTGTTGAAGATCTTCAATGAATGTAGAAGTTTAACGGGGTTGGGAAATTTATATTCCCTAAATACCCTTGTTGATCTTCCCAATTGAATGTAAAGTCTAACGTTTGATATCCCCAAGTGTACAGCATAGAAGGGGTGTGGGCGAATCGGGGTGTTTGCGCGTATAGTTACTAGGGCTTATAAACCAACTTATATCTTGGGGGCCTCACATTGTGGTTTGTCACCTGCAGAGGTCGCATGCCCCAAGAATGCCAAGGGAGTTGATGTGCCAAGCGGATGTACTTGCAACTTGGCATTAACGGGGTCAAACATGAGGGATTTGCTATGATTTGAGGGGACTTTAATGGTGGATTTAATAGGATTTGATCGGGATTTACTGTTCTTTTAGTCAATGGCCATTTCAGGAACCTAAATTGGAGGTACCTACCATATATAAGGCCTATATAAGGCCTATGTAACGTAAGGTAATATCATAATATCCCCACAAAATATGGCCTTATATGGTACAGTACCTACATTTTAGGATCCTGAAATTCCCATTGATTTAGTGGGATTTACTTTGCCATGATTTTCAATGACTGATCATGCGGATTTTACCAGTCAAACATGCCGATTCAGTCATAACTATGTTTTTTTTGGATTCGTCCAAGAATGGTGGATTCACTCATATTCACCCTAAACACTGGCATTTTTAATAGAGAATATGATGATACCCTCTGGTAAACATACAACAAACTATGGAACATCACCATTTGTACTGGGAAAACTCACTATTTCAATGGAAAATCACCATGTTCGATGGGAAAACTCACGAAATGGCCATTTTCAATAGCTATTTTGACATAACCAGAGGGTAATCCCCTTGGAATGGATGTTGTTGGGGGGATCCATTGGAGACCAAGTTGCGCGTCTGTTCTCAGAGGGACAGATCTTGCGACATATTCTGATTGGTGACTGGAACATGACTGGATGACATGACTTTCCAGAAACACTTGGGAATGGAACATCTCAACTGACTAACATTTTTCAGAGGGGTAGGTATACCACCAACCAGTATTTCTGTCGATTTCTCCCATGTCATGGGGTACCCCGAAATTATCGCTCGCTGGATGGTTGATATATCATGGAAAATCCGAAACAAACATGATTTAAAATGGATGATGACTGGAGGTACCCCCATGACGAAACGGAAGCCTCCATTTTTCCATTTTGGCATATTTCAGCAACGACATGTGGCACGTCATGTTGTGTCTTTTACGGTTCAAGGGGAGAATGATTCGAGGAGACGCAGGCAGAAGTACCTGGAAGATGCGGATTTTTCAATGCTGCTGTCAAACCTGCAAGGTGGTGCCCCCCAAGTTATAAGTTTGTTTGTAATCTCATTAACTATAGATATATCACCATTAATGGGTTATAAATGGGTTATAGATGGGTTATAATCACTATAATAATACCATAAATGGTTTATAATCCCATGAAAACTATAGATATATCACCTTTAAACCATAGTGAAATTGGAGTTATGTTCACCAACTGAACGCTATCTAGGGGGCACCACCTTGTCTGAAACTGGAAACTGCACACATCCCAGGTGATTTTTTTCTCACTGGTTTCTGTTTCCTTTGTCTCGTTGGATTTTTCGATATTCTTCATATCTTCAGACGTTTTCAGCTGCGACTTTGTTTGTTTCACCCCTGCAACCACACGACATTGGTTTCACCCTCAGCCTCAGTTGGTGATTATAGGGTTGCTATACTACCCGACTACCCATTGTACACTAAAAGTGGGTATCTATGAACTGGCAGTTCCCCAAAGAGGTTTGAGTGATTTTCCAGTATTTTCCAATGGCTTTAATATGTTTTAAGAATCCAATATAATCCATGTGCTGCCCAGCATTTATCCCAAAATGGAAAATCCATCTATCAATGGATGATTTGGGGGTAGCCCCCATTTCAGGAAACCCTCATTTGATGACTTCGGTCCACTGAAAATTCCAAAATCCCCGTGACATTCACACTTCACCAAGGCAAGGATGGTTTCATCGGCAGCGTCACCGCCAGCACAGCTGCACCGTTTTACACCACCAGCTGCACTGCGGTGGAGTGCCCTGCACATTCCACAGGCGATGGTGGAGACGGTGGAGTCCTTGAGCCCTTTCGAAAGTGGGTAATGTCAACCCCGGATGAGACTAAACCATGGTTTATTAGGGGGTACTCCTCCAATAGTCATTTCATCCAATACTTTTTTATGGTAGCTTCCCAATTAAACAGCCTAGGGCCTAGGGGTTTATTAATCCAGGGTTGACAGTAGTTGTTGCTTGGAAGATTCCATGAACAGCAGCATTTCTATATTTCTATGCACCAAAATGATCATTTATCATCATTTATCCATGTCTTATCCTCAGTCTTTCTTGCGCAATGTTGGCACAGCAATCAACTGTCCCCAGTTTAAATGTTCTCTTGTGGATCCTTCTAGGGGCTTATTAACATTGTGTTTATTGGTTTTACCCTCTGGTTATGGTCAATGATAATATTGGTGAGATCATTACGTGATCGGAATCATTAATAAATGGTTGGTATGAATAAATACAGTATTGATACAACCATTTACCCTCTGGTTATGACTAACATAGCCATGGTATAGATGGCCCATACAAATAGATGGTTCACCTATTAATAGCATGGTAGATCTTTCAATGTCATAACCAGATGGTACGACGGTGAGATTCTGCGCCCACGGTGCGTAGATTTGCAATAAATGTCCACATGCTTTGAGATATGGAGAATTGATGATTCTCCTGGAAAATAACTACATATGGAGGGTGATACTAACAAAGACACATTTTATGGATCCAATACTATCAACAAGATTGGGGGAATTGGAGATTCAACCACCAACAGTTGGTCCGTACAAAATGGGGGCCCCAGTTATGTTTGTTCAGAACCCTCATTAATACTATAGTTAGAAGTATCATAAACCGTAGTTTTTGGAGTTATGACCCACCAACTTGGCTCTCATACATCAGCCATAAATTCCATCAATTTCCTTTTGTTTCTTGGTTCAATCAGCATTTTCCCATATGGTTTCGTGGCGTGAGTTTCTGCTGGGTGGAACCGAGCAAGTCAGGCGCTTCATCCCTGGCAGGCGCTGATGTGGTACAAGGCTGCACCTGCCAAGCGGGCTTCACTGGTGTGATCGCCCCCGCTGCGTGGGGAGCCTGGAGAACTGACGAGAACTGACGGGAACGCTGGATGAGATGAACGCTGGAAGTGATGACTTGGATGCCTTGTATACCCTATATATATATACACGTATACCTATAATTATATATATATACATATTGTGTATGTGTGTATATATATATATATGGGATATCCCCAGTTGCGGACTTTGGAAGCGGAAGTGAGTACACTGAATACGCTCTGTTAAAATTCATCTTAAAGCGCTGGCTTTGTGGAGATCCCGATAAGTTTGGTATAAAATATAGTACAATATATGGTTAACTATAATGGTTATATATGGTTACATATGGTTATATATGGTTATATATGGTTATATATGGGGGCAAGTCAAAATAGGAGGTCCGGAACAAGCTCCGGGACCACACCCGTTCCATACCCCCGTTCCATACCCCCGTTCCATACCTCCTTGAAGGATCTGTTCCATACCTCTGTTCCATACCTCTGATCCATACGTTATAATATATATATTATATATATAATTACTATATATATATACAATTATATATATATATATATATTACGTGCAATCTGATTTTACATTTGTACGCACATATATGAGCGCACGTACATACATGAGTGCATACATGCAAGAATACGTTTACTATGCCCAAGCCCTGTGATTGTGTTGGCAAGTCTGTGCTTGCAGCACTTACAGCTGCTACCTACTTTGTTGTGTGATGGTAGGGATGTGCTTGGCTGCTGCCAGCTGGCAGTCTAAGAATGGATTGCTTGTAACCCTCCCTCCCTCTCAAGCTGTGGCAGGTTTGTGCCTGCACCACTTAAAGTTGCTGCAGGCTGTGGCACAGCTGTGGTGTTTGATTGTAGAGATGCGCTTGGCTGCTGCCAGCTGGCAGTCTAAGAATTGCGTGCTGCGCTATTCTCGCTCCAAACTGCGAATTTTGATAAAGATGTGCTGCGTGGTGGCAGTGCTGTGCTGGAGTGGGCCGTTTCGTTCCAGACCCCGTTCCATACCGTTCCATACCCGTTCCAGACCTGGAACACCCATGTAATAGACTGCTCGTAAGCCATCCTTTGCGCGTGGGTTATGGGAGGGTAGAGTCTTGCATAGTCTTGCTATGCAGGGACACAATCTACCCCATAGGGACCTCTGAGTTTTAAGAGTAGGAGGTGGGACCTGCGTGACAGGTCTGAAGCTGAGTCGACAGCTTCACATGGTAGCCAGTGGGTGACACTGGCTACCGGTCGTGTCGTATCTAGTGCACGAGCGCTAGCCGTGCAAGGCAAACCTGCGTTGAACAGGTGTACAACAAGGATGTCGTGCAGATGAGGAGTAGCTTCAACGTGCATATCCTTGAGATGTATATTACATATATTACATATAATGTATATATATATATATTTATGTATAGCCTATATTTCATCACACCCCAAAGGTCCGGAACAAGACCAGTTACGAAGCCCCTTCGTTCCATACGTCCGGAACACCGCGGAACGTTCCATACACAATTTTGACTCGGGACCATATGGTTATATATGGTTATATACGGTTATGTATATACATCATGGACACTATACCCCCCCTCCCCCTAGACCCCCCCCTACTAGCATATATGTTAAGTAGCTACTACCTACTTAGTAAGGCCTTAGCAGCCTTTACACCTTAGGATCTACTTCCTAGCCACTTACCCAGGTCAGGAATGCTTACTAAGTACCCTGGACTCCTTAGTAAGACTTCATGTGTTTGCGAAAAGTGGTGAAGGCGGAAAAGAGGAACAGGATCCTCTAAGAAAAAACGTCTCAGGAGTTTCAGTAAACACGCAGCAGTGGCTTAGTAAGGCCTTAGTAAGGCCTTAGTAAGGCTTTAGTAAGGGCTCAGTGGGGGCTCCGGTGAGCTGCAATAGAATCCGGAAAAAAACACAAATCGAATCTTACATCCGAATGATGTTTTGGCTCCTTGTTTAAACCAACCTTGCGAAAAGTAGTCTCAAACAGCCAACTCATTTCCCAACCTGTGATTTCAGGGGGGGGGTCTAGGGGGGGGGTATAGTGTCCATGAATATATATATATATATCATTTAGCTTAATTGTATGATTCACTATATGGTTATATATATATGCAAAGTATGTATATCATTGTATATACACCTATAACTGGAACTGCACTTCCAAGTATGATGCCTGAATCAAACCAGGATGACCTTTGAGAAGAGGAAATGAGTAGAGTTTTGTGTGTCCCATGGTCATCTCCGCCTTTGTAGTTTACAACTACCCTCTGGTAAACGTTTACATAACTATGGAAAATCACCATTTTATAGCTCGGTAAATCCACTATTTCTATGGCAATTTTCAATAGCAAACTGTTGACATAACCAGAGGGTATTGAACATATAATGATTTCCAAACGATGGTAGGATGACCAACCCATATACCATGTGATGACCATGGCACACACAGCATCCCATTCTTTTGGACGCTTTTGGCCCAAGCATTTGCCCGTTGCAGTGTAATAACCCTCCAAAAGATAGACAAAAACACAATTCCACTAAAATCGTGATAAATGCTTATAGATTATCATTTATCACATTTATATATATATATACATATAATCTATACAAAATTATGAAGTTCCACAAATGCTATATGATATTCCACAAAATTCCACATTTTTTGATTACTATATGCTGGACATTTATGTGCGGCGACACTCCCATCCAGCCATAGAAGCCAGCTATCGACACTGATCATCGCTGCTTCCAATGGGGCCTCTAACGATTAATAACGAATAATAATGATTAATGATGATTAATGGCAACTAATGATTGATGGTGATTTTCATGGTAAATGATCTACAGATCTAGGTGAAAATCGACTAGATGGGTACTTTTACTCATCCGCTGAATCGTCTTTTGCTATGAATCGGACTATCTACGTTCACCAGTTTTTTTTTGCAGGATATCTAAGATTGGCACAGAAGTTGGTGGGTTCATCTTTTGCCACATGAATAGACCAATGAGCCCAATTTATTGCTCCTTGGGCCTTAACTAGCTACCCTTCCCCCAAAAGAAGATCGATCTTGATAAACCGAGCAGAGTAGCAGTGAGCTAATCAGCGGAGAGAGTAATCCCTGGAGAATCAGTGGCAACGCCAAAAAATCCCAGCCATGACGACGCCGCTGTGGCTTCAAGCTTTGCTCTTCGGGCTCTTCTCTGCGTTTCTTGGCGATTGAAACAAAAAACGCCCGTGCCGTGAAGGTTTCGTCATACGGTAACGACATTTACCCTCTGGTAAACGTTTACATAACTATTCAAAATCAGCATTTTTAATGGCTAAATCAACTATAAAGGTGCCATTTTCAATAGCTATGTTCGTTTACCAGAGGGTAAGTGCTTAGAAGCACGTATGCAGTTCTTGCATGTGTATACATATGTAATCATGTATATATATATACACATGTATGTATATATATATATATATATCTATATATATATATACATGTTTGTTACTTACGTGTGGAATCAACCATACCTGCAGAACCATATATGTAAAGAATTATAGTTTATTATTATTATCATATGTGTAAGCCATATTTATTTTTGTATTGCAATTATCATCTCATTTGATTGATAATACATAATTGATCATAGTATTATATATATATTACTATTATGAAGTTCATCGTAAATCATTATATCTCAGGAATCATCAAGTACAATGGTTTTAGCCATTACCAACCAACAATCTCACCAATGAAATTGATGTTGATATCGACATGTTTTATGTAATGTGACGTTTTTGAAATGAAGTTTTATGCAATATTATGTAATAATGCGGCCAAACACCTCGTCAAACTGTAAAATGTTGGTCATTCTGGCATTCCTGAAAAGCTTGGGTAGGGGACCTGTGTGTCGTTGCGCAAGTCATCCTGAACCCAAACACCATAAAATCCTAAAGCCTTAAACCCTAAACCATAAGCCCTAGACCTCAAAAAACACTATAAAAAATCCAGAGAAAACCCTCAAACCTAAACAGATAAACCCTGAAACTCTAATTCTAAAACCCTGAAACCTTGGAAGCCTAGGAAAGTGCTGTTGGGCGAAACCGGGGGTGTCTTGCGCGTAATAATGGTACCACACCTGGACTGTGAATTATTATCTCCCCAATATCCTAGGTCAATGAAGATAACTTAGTTACATTAGTTATTATTGAGAGTTCATCAGTTCTTAATAATAAACCAATAGTATGAAAACCATTTAGATGAATTTTGAAATTCCTGAATGTGCTAACCATTACTGGGTCAATCGACTAGATGGGTGGAAACTAATCCTTTAGTCTTTTGGGATATCTACGTTCACCAGCAAAGATTTTTTTGTTGCAGGGTATCTAAGATTGGCCATATATCATCAACCATTATTGGCCATTATTACACATCATTACCATCATTCAACCATTGTTCATTATTGTCATCAATGATTATCAGTAATCAGTAATCATCATTTACAATTATTTTTGCCTTTGCCAGCCATCCTAATTTCACCAATGATATTGATCTCAATATGATCACCTAATTTGAATAATACATACTTGATCATATTATTATTACTAGTAGTATCGTAAATATTAGGAATGGATTGGTTTAAGGGTAAATCTTAACCGCAAACCAGCAATTTTCCCATGAAATATGAGGCTTTCCTGTAAATTTTCCCTTGAACCATCGACAATAACTTCAATGGTTTAACCAACCAATAATCTCAACATTAGCCATTACCAACCATTACTATTGTTATTATCGCAAATATTACCCTCTGGTAAATAAACATAGACCCTGAAAATAGCCAATTGTTAATGGAAACTAGTCTTCCAACCCCGATGACTGCCAGGGTCTATGTTAATTTACCAGAGGGTAGGAGTCTCACCAATAATCTTTGGCGAATTCCCAAGCGCCCAGGCTATCGCTCCCCTTGGGCGCTTTGCTTGGCCTGGCCTTGGCACCGGTCTCGGCAAAGGCACCAGTGGCACCAGGTTCCCGGAAGTTTCATGGGGCAAATCTTCCATTTTTGCAGATATTGAATAACAAAAAGTAAAGATTCTAAGATGGTTAATTTGTGGGAAATCATCCCCAGCCATGGCCGAACTATTCAGGTTGTTGAATTATTATCATTTACCCAGATATACTTGGTGGCTCATCCCACGAATCATAAGTGGGTTACTTCACCCCAATTATAAGTGGATTAACCCGCTCCTTATCCCATGTAAATCACTGGGGTTATAACCCACTTACGAGCTGTGGGATGAGCCACCAAATAGATATTGAATAACAAAAAGGATTCAGATGGTAGATAGTGATAGTATATTAATTGTATATGATAGCTATTGTGGGTAATGATTAATCAATGATGATTGGATATTAACATTGATGATAATGGTTGAATAATGGTTAATTAACAATGGCCAATGACTAGGAATAATGATAATGATAACGATGGTTACTAATGACTAATCATCTTGATTGATGATATAACGATCGTAAATACTGATTAAAACCGATTAATTAATACGAGGGCGGAAAGGACCGTTCTAGATATTAAATACCATTGTTAATACGGTGCCTGAAATCCTATAAACATCGAATTAAACCACTAAAACCACTATTTTCCCAGGTGTTTCATAGGCAATCCCATCGAAATCCAGCTATTTTCCCGTATTTTTTATCCCTCTTAGATCCCATGAAATCACCATGAAAAATCCCATGAAATTTCCATGGTTAAATCCCATTAAATGCTGCCCTGAATCCCATGAAAATCCACGTGTTTCATGGGCTCCGGAGCTCCGGCGGAGCGCCGCAGGTCACAGCCCAGTGGATGGCCTTTGGCGGCGGCGCGTTGGTCTTTGCGGTGGTGCCTGTGGCGGAATGATCTTCGGTGTCAGTTTGTGGCCAAGAATTGTAATAGTATTTGTTTAAACATGGGTTTGGGTCAATACCTATAGATACATTTTTAGTGGGATGAACATCCATTTACCAGCTATTTTGGGGTTCACTAGGTACCAGGGTTTTGACCCATCCCCACATGAATTGAATTGTAAAAGTAATATTAATCATATTTATTAATAGTTATTGAATACTATCGTAATTGGATGTAGAAATATTCACATTAATAGTTCTTGGAATGAATCCTAATATTAATAGTAAGTAGTAATATCTGAATATAGTAATATTAACATTTAGTATAGTACTATTTTTTCAGAATGTGGTTAAGATATTATTATAATATTGTTGGCTATAACAGTGTCGTTTATTGTAATATATATATAATAGTATCATTAATGACTAATTAATACTGTTGATAATTAAACTAGTAATATCAATATTACACTACTATTGATTATTAGCCACTATTGAATAATGACATTAAATATTAGTGATTATGTTTTAACTATTCTCATCATCATCATCATCATCAACCATCAACCATCATTTCATAGTTCAGCTGTTGCTAAAATGGTTGAATAATAAATAATAATCGTGACGATGTTTGATATTGAACAATGAGTGATATTGGTACATGATAGTGCATATTAAGCAATAGTTGTTCAATCGTCTATTCTTTTGATAACATGATTGAATAATCGATAATCATGCTTGAATCAGGTAAGACTTATTATTTATTTTTTAATATTGGTTGAATCAAGTAATGATGATTGACTAAGGCAATTATCAGCCACAATGTTTAATTATCGCTAATAATGGTAATTAGAGAAATCTTTGTTTGTTGAAATACTGATGATGATGATTATTATACTGCTTAAAGAATGGTTAATGATGGCTTATACCGGTCAATGATAATATTGGTGAGATCATAGTAATCGGAATCACGAATAAATGGTTGGTATGATAAATACAGTATTGACACAACCATTTAAGCCATAATTAAATTGTCATGATGGCTGCTGATAATGATGACAGTGAGTACCATAGTAAATGTATATCGTAATGATCATAATGGTCGAATACTCGTAATGTTTATGTTGTTCAGTAATGGCTAACAATTAATGGTTAATGACTTTACACCATTAAGCATGTTGCTATGGTTTAAGCTATTTGATTGAGAACTAATATTTATCCATTTTTAACATCGTATTATTGTTTCTTATTTAACCACCATTATCATGATCATCAATAAACATCATCTAATAATTTAAACAATGGCTAAAATGGTTGAACCATGGTTAATAATGCTTCGTGACAACATGTGGATGTAATGGTGACCTTGATTTTGATAAATATTAATGCAACCATTTTAACCATAGTTGAATTATTAGATAACGGTTCTTGATGATACATATACGAATGGTTTAACACTAGTCAATAATAGCTAGCTAGATATGATAGAATGACTGAACATAATGGTAGTCTAATAAAATAATGGCTTAATCGCTAGCAGCCAGTATATAATTCAACTAATTGTTGATGATGTGTAAAATTTGTCAATACTGGGGCCTCTTTGGACTTTGTACTCAGCAATCCACACAGTACCCCGGTGCAGCGGGTGCACCACATTCTGGACACATCTTAAATGGGCACTAAACCAATTGTCACTAAACCACATCCAGATGTGGTGCATCACCTCGGAAGCAGTTGCTGAAAGATCAATGGGAATTCCAGGATCCATTTTATGCAGCTACTGTACCATATTTTTGGCCATATTTTGTGGGGATATTCCCTAAAAAATAGGCCTTATATATGGAATAGGTACCTCCAATCAATCGGTTCCTGGAATGGCCATTGATCTGGATGAGTTCTCCCGGCAAGGTGACTCGGGTTGGTTTTTTTCGGGCTGGTGAAGAGGTGCACCATTCTGACAAACGAATGGTTCGGCTGGTTGGCTTACAACGCCCATGAATGTATAGTTGAAAAGTATCACAAACCATAGTTATTGACCATTATTGGAGTTATTAAATTGTAGATGTAGGTATCATGAACTATAGTTATAGTTGTAAGTATCAATAACCATAGTTATTCAATCCCATGAATACTATAGTTGCAAGTGTCATAAACCATAGTAGCTATTAGAGTTATGTTCACCAACTTGGCGATTTCGTAAATCAGTCACAATTCCCCTAAAAAGAGCACCATTTTCTTTGGTGAAATCCATTTAAACCACCACTGTCCTATGGGTTGCTATGGTTTTCCACCATTTTCTCATGGTTTTCCTACAAGGTGGTGCCCCATAGTTAGCTAAGTTGGTTTATAAGTCCCATAACTATGGTTTGTGGCAGATATACCTATAGTTGATGGGGTTTATAAACCAACTTATAACTGGGGGGCACCATCCTGTAGGGTTTTTACCATGGCTTTTCCGAGGCCACGCAACTCTTTGGTGAATCCCTCTTCCGCTTGGACGCCTCCACCTGGATCCATCCGGCAACAGGCGCGGGTCCTCGGTGCCGTTTGGGCGGGAGTGGGTGGTGTATCTTCAAGATCTCCGGGGAATACAATGGAAATACCCTCTGGTAATTTAACATAGCTATTGAAAATTGTCATTTATAGTGAGTTGTCCCATTAAAAATGGTGATTTTCCATAGTTACGTTAGTTTACCAGAGGGTATCATTGGAAAATGGGTGAAAATGGGTGAAAATGCCCAAGAGTTTCTGCTAAAAATAGAGAAATCCTGGGTTTGTTGAAGGTGATTTGGCTATATTGCCCCGATGGAAAATCCACCATGACTGGGGAATCTATAATGTGTTTTTTTTTTTGGGGGGGGGGGGCCCCTTAAGCAAATCCAAGAAATATCATGGGAAAATGGGGTCTAGCCCAGAAACTGCTATCTTAAGAGCGAACATAGGGGTTTCCTAAAATGGGGGCACCTCTAAATCATCCATGTTTGTGATTTTCTATGATAAACCATCCAGCTAATGGGGTAGCCCCATCGTAGGAAACCTCCATACATGGTAATATATGATAAATTATGGGAATATAATGAGCATTAGAGAAGATGATGGTAATTATAAATTGAAAATGATGAAATATGATAGATATATGTATCTTCCGGGTAATGGGAATATAATGGTAATAATATAATGATAATATAATGGTAATATCATGGTAATATAATGGTAAATAATGGGAAATAAAGGGAAAGATAACCATTATGTACCATACAATGGACAATGTAATGGATACAATGGACAATATCCGGGTTAGTTTCTACCCCTATGTGATGTGTGTTTATTTTGTATAATCCCCTATAGTTTATACCATTGATGGTTAGTGCATAAAATTAAAATGGGGTTGTGTATTTTCCCAATATATGGTGCGATGCTGGTTCTATGCGGATGTTCATGGGTTTTTTATAATTGATGGAAATTCTCCATGTTTCATGAGATTGAATGGGATGATAAGCAGGACAAATTGAGCCTTTAAAATCTTCTGGCTGATGGGTTAATTTCTTTGGACTCGTACTAGCTGATTTATGGTGGATTATGACAATCCATAAAGGGATATGAATATTATGAATATGGATGCTTTTTCAAATGTAGGTACCCCCAAATCATCCAAGTCCTTCGAGCGTATTGAACCCCATGGTTTGGGGCCGGCCACCTTTCAGTCACCTGCGACCTGCGCGGCGAGGCAAAAGTCCTGGATGTGATGAGCGCTGCAAGGAACTCTGTGTGAACAACATCCTTCAGCCGCTGGGACAAAAGTAGCAGCTGTAGATGGTATTTTTCAACCCCGGTCTGAGCACTTGAGCCGTCATGGACAAACATGGTGGATGCAAACATGGTCTTCAGCAGCAAAAATGGTAGGTTTATTGATGATGAACCAAGATCATGCGGAAGCGAAGGTAACCATATTTGAGGGTCTCAATTTGGTTGAAACCCCTAGAAAAACAAATCTAGAAGTCGGTTTGACACACCAGCAATCAGATTTTTACTATTCGTTATTTATATGCTTAAAGCACATGTTTTTAAAAGGTTTAATCAGATTTGAGAAAATTAACAAATCATCCCAGATTGTTCGTAATAAACAATATGAAATACCTCCAAACGAACGCCTGGTGTTTTTTTTACATTTTTGCAGTAATGTTGGTTATACATATATATATATTATACACATGTGTGTAATTATGGCGCAATGTTTTCACGTTTTCCTTGTTAAATCACCATGATTCCTGGATAACTGTCCATATTCCCATCTCCATAGTTTGTTACATCATCGCCATAGCTTATCACATATTATGACTATTATTGCTCGATAAGTTTCAATATATCCATTCATGTTCCCATCTCTTGCTGATGTTTTTAATGCGAATTATGTCAGCTACCCTCTGGTAAACGTTTACATATGGAAAGTCACCATGTTCAATGGGAAAATCTACTATAAATTGATATAAATGGTCATGTTCAATTTTTTTTGTATGTTTACCAGAGGGTAGCCATATCAGTTATATCACCATGTCTCCACTGAAGATCCCCAGTCCCATTGATCGGGACCCTGAGATCCCTGAGGATCGCGGGCGCCATGCTCGGAGCCACCATGTACTTGTTGCTGAACCGATGGCTGGAGCGCGGGTCACAGGGGAGCAGGTGGATGTCATTTCATATGGATTTTAGCCATCAAAATATGGGGAGATCATATCTGATTGGTGTTTTGGAACATTTTTTATTTTCCCATTCAGTTGGGAATAATCATCCCAACTGACTAATATTTTTCAGAGGGGTTGAAACCACCAACCAGATATATCAGTGGATGTAAATAACAAATGATTGTTGGTTGATGTTGGTTTATCACATGAGCAGTGGCTGCTAAAGCCTGGTCGGATTCATGATAGTCATTTTATTTTGTTTTTTTAAAACATATTTGTTGTATCAGCATATGGGGATGATATCACACGTGTGGTTGATGTTGGTTAATGATTTTTGGTATGAATAATTTGTGTTTTGAACGCAGGTGCTTACTTCTTTCCGTGGGAAAACGAAGAGTTGTTTTGGCGAGAGCTGTTTGAATCTTTCAGTTTCAGCGTTGACAAGGAGAAAGTCGTGTCTCCAGCACGCATTTGTTCTTCTGCGTTCAGCAACAGATGAGGGAGATGTGTGAGAGAACCTGCTTGTTCAGTCCAAGCTTCAGAGCTTCTCCCTCCTCAGGTTTTGCACCACCCGCCAGACAGTGGCACCGTTGGCGGTGGATTTAAATGGAACGATTCGTTTGCTTCCCCGCGACTGCTGCAACTCGTGATGGCCATCCATTGGTTTTGCAGGTGAGGCCCACCGAGATTGCATCATTCAGCACAGAAGGCCTACGTTGTCAGCGAGATGAGCCTGGGAAAGCTTTCGGGTTTCTCAATGAAGCGATGTATTACCCTCTGGTAAACTAACATAGCTATTGAAAATCGCCATTTATAGTGGATTTTCCCATTAAAAATGGTGATTTTCCATACGTAGTTACGTTAGTTTACCAGAGGGTAGGGGTGAAGTCAGCACCCAGTTTTTCAACCTGTTGCTGCTGGTGACGCTGTTGCAACTGCTGTAACCTCTGATGAAAATGACAGCAGTGCGGTGCAGAGTAGACCCTTGACTTTTCAGATAACCATGATTTATGGATATCTAACGGGTTTTTAAGTATCAGACATATTGGGATATCGTTGATGAATGGTTGGTTGATGATTAGTTCGGAGATTCTACTACCCAATATATTGGGGAATATCGCAACCCAGTAGGGAAACCCTATAAACCAAGCCGCTGTATAAAGGAAGGGACACAGGGTTTTGGACACGATGGATGCTGATGAAACAATGTGAACACATGTGAACACAATATGAGGACCCAGCTATTTATGTTCTCAAAACTCAACCATTTTTGGAAGAAGTCATTGGCTTTGCGGAAACGGCATTTTTTCTCGCGTGGTCTTCTATCCAAACATACTTCAATGGCAAAATATTGCAAAGACTTCATTCAGCCTGGCCCCTTCTAGGTCGAGATCACCAAACTGACTTTTTGGCGGTATGTTGACACCAGATGCTGCCAGATACCCACAGAACTTTCGTCAGTTTAGTCCTCTGAGACCGTCCAAGGGCGATACCGTGTTCCTTGAAGCCATCGGGACCTAAATTTGCCATACATCATACATAGTTTTTCTGCAAACGTGTGCTAAGCGATTGGGACCTTTCCAAATTTGATGTCCTTTTCGTGAAGCTTTAGTTTCCGAGATTGCTCATCTGTTTTATATAGCTGTTATGGGAAAATCATCCATGAGTGGGATTTTCCAGCATGTCATGTTTGATTACCGGAAGGTATTACTCTGGTTGGTGGTTTCAAACATGTTTTTTATTTCCCTAGTATATGGGATAATCCTTTCCATTGACTAATATGTTTCAAGATGGTTAAAACCACCAACCAGGTATTACTTGTATATATGACACTCAAAGTCATTGGCCGAAACAAACGGAGCCTTGTTCTTTCTCGATGCACGCATGGATTGCAAGAGATGACTAGATATTGCAAAGTTCCGTGGCGATGGTCACATTGTGCAGATTATTTTGAACTTATACCTGGTTGGTGGTTTGGAACATTTTACATTTTTCTATATATTGGGAACAATATTCCCATTTGACATATTTTTCAGAGGGGTTGAAACCACCAACCAGATACCCTATAAGCCCAAGTTAATCTTATAAGTTACCATAATGAGTTCATTAATGGTATAACTGATACCCTTCCAAAGCCCTACAGACTTATTAATATAGATAGTTAATCATGTTATAACTCAACTTAGCTACCTAAGGGACCTAAGGGGTCTCAGCTTCCAAGCAATGGACTGAATCCCATACAGCAGCCATACATGGGGATACCTACAGCCAACTCGGGTGTCGAAGCATCTAAGATTGGCCATGCTATCTTAAACATATTGGAACCCAACTGACCAATATGGGGGTTTCCTAAAATTTGGGTGCCTCTAAATCATCCATTTGAATGGGATTTTCCATTATATATATATACACATAAACCATCCAACTATTGGGGTACCTCCATTTATGGACCCTCCCCTATTTGGGATGTTTGACAGTGCTTTGACCAATACGTAGCTTGTTTTGGTCATCTTGGCGTGATTCGTGGGGTTACCCAAAAAAATTGGCAAAGGTTAAAAATCATGGAATTCCAAAAAAGTAAGTTGCCATTATTAAGTTGCCTTTATTAAGTGATTTTGGAATCCCAAAACCAACTAAAAATACACTCTGGTAAACTAACATAACAATGGAAAATCACCATTTTCAATGGTACAATCCACTATAAATGGTCGTTTTCCATAGCTATGTTAGTTTACAAGAGGGTAATGGCAACTTACTTTTCGTAATACTGGCACTGCCATGTCTGTGTTGGGATTCCTGGCTTTGAACATCAGTTACCCGTTGCGTCGTTATACGGCTATTCACCATCTTACTGGTGCGTTTTACGTAGGGAATGGATGGCTTGCTGGGGGTTGCTGGGATGATGACATTACTACAAGGTGGTGCCCCATAGTTAGCTAAGTTAGTTTATAAGTCCCATAACTATGGTTTATGGCAGATATAACTATAGTTAATGGGGTTTATAAACCAACTTATAACTGGGGGGCACCACCTTGTAGTGATGACTGGGATCATTTCCTCATTCCCTGCTAAGTAAGCACCAGTAAGCCATCTCCCAGACACACCGATGTTATTGCTGAAGTCCAACCTCTCAAAATCCATCTCCACCTCGCCAGGAGAACCGCTCGAGACCACAAGGCGAAGCCCGACACTTAAGCCCCATCGGCGAAGATGCACAGACAGGTGCCATGGTGATAGTTTAATCATGATGGTTTGAGATTGACATTACCTAACGTTTATTGGATTTACAACATGGTCCATGTTTTTTGTTCCCTGGATAACCAGTATCAAATCCTAATTTGACATGTTAAAATCAATGTGTTTGATCGTTAAACCCCATTCCAGTTCTGGTAATTTATGTTTCCTGGTTAAACCCCATTACATCAATACTTGTCATGATATTGTTATATTCACCATGTTTCATGTCATGATTTCATCTTTCAGTAAAATCCATTGTTTCCACTGTTGTTGTCCGCCTTTTTCATGATGAAATCCGCCTTTTTAACGGTAAAAAACCATCTACCTCACCTCTAGGTCAATCTTAGATGGGTACTTCAATCCTTTAGTCTTTTGGTATCAATGGGATTATCTACTGTATCTACTTACCAGTTAAGAATTGGTCATGTTTTGCAGGGTATCTGGCTGATTGGCCATGACCTTGCGCATGAGGCAGTATGGAATTGGGCGGTCTTGGTGTCGCCAGCGCAGGGGTCTCGAATTTCATGCCTGCGATGGGAACCGGTTGCTGGGCGACGTCCAAAAAACAAACTGGATGGATAGGTTCATCATGTTTCATCCTTTAGCTTTGTTGTTATACCCTCTGGTAAACATACAAAAAGCTATGGAAAATGACCCAGTCGAAATAGTGGATTTATCCATTAAACATGGTGATTTTCCATAGTTTTTTGTATGTTTACCAGAGGCTAAATGGAAAACAACCATGAACAGCAAAAGTGTTGATGATGAATATGGAGTCACAAACTGTAAGTTATACTATCCAATAAAAATATCCGTGTTGTCACACTCCGGAAATTTGGGAATCCATGGAACGCCGGCCAGGATAAAGGGACGATAGAGGGTGTTGAACACTGTTCAAATGAATATGGGTAGAATGGTTGTGATTCTACCCTCTGGTTATTTAACATAGCCATGGAAAAGCGAAGGGATTGACGAGACAGGAGGGCACTGGAAGGGGTTAGTACTGGGATAAGGCATGTATACCCTCTGGTAAACGTTTACAAAACTATGGAAAGATCCACCATTTTTGATGGGTAAATCAACTATTTCTATGGCCATTTTCAATGTTTGTAAACTTGAGACTTACCCTCTGGTTATTTAACATAGCCATGGTATAGATGGCCCATAGAAATAGATGGTTTACCTTTTAAAAATGGTGATTTTCCATGACTATGTTAAATAACCAGAGGGTAACTGTTAATAACTGTGTTAAAATCTAGAGCTTTACAAGTTGTTTCATGGCTTATCTGATAGTTACTATACATGGATTTTTGACACTTGGGCAATGGCTAATGGGATGATAAATGATCAATGACAATCTAATGGACAATGAATAATCTACGATGGGGGTTCTGGATGTAAAAGACCACTTTGGCATGGACAATATTTGTTTACTTGGTTTAAGCAGAAACATATGGTGGTTCGATGTGGTTTATATTTCATGCAACACGAATAATGGTCATGGATAACACCTGACAAAATGCTGCAGAGTAATACTTTGATTAATGGTTGGTGTGAATAGTGTGCTGTCAATATGGATCAACATGGGAATGCTTGGTGACGCAACATTTAAAAACACGATTCCAACGATGAAAACCGGTGTTTGTTTATGGGGATAGAATATAGTAAGTACCCTCTGGTAAACTAACAAAACTATGGAAAATCACCATTTTCAATTGGTAAATCCACTATAAATTGACCATTTTCAATAGCTATGTTAAATTACTGGAGGGCATATTCTATCAATCACCATTATTAACCAGTATTAACCATAATAAGCCATGATTAAACCAGTATGAACCACTATCAATCACCTTGTTGTATGTTAAATTACCAGAGGGTACCGATTTTTGGATAACTTTGATCATGGTCATGACTTCACTGCGACGTCACTGGAATGATGGTCAGTAGTAACTAGACTATAGCTAAAGGGCCAAGCCTGTTATTGGTTTTTCACCATGGCATTTCAACATGGCCATGGGAAATCCCCTGTGAAGGTTTATAGCTGGGAAAGTCATCTATCACTGATTGGTGGTTTGGAACATGAATTTTTATTGTTCGATATATTGGGAATAATCATCCCAACTGACTTTCATATTGTTCAGAGGGGTAGGTATACCACCAACCAGGTTAGCTTAGTGAACTTTTATCATTTGTACAGTTCTAATATCTATTGTTGACAACTGGATTTGACAACGAATAATAAGATAATAATTGAAGAGGTCAACAATTGATTTAGCCATCATCCTGGGTTTGAAACAGCCAGAGCAAGTTGTTTCTTGGTTGTTCCCGTTTATCAGTCCACCACACACGGGCATCTATATAGTGTTTTGTTTAGTGTTTCAATCGAATCCGAGAAATTAATATGAATAGCCAGATAAATAATGTTGGAATACATTGGATACTAGTTGGATGGATTTTGACTGTTATCATTTATTCATAATTGTACCATTATTCATTACTAATTATCCAACTAATTTGCATGAATACGTGCATTGTTCATTGACAATGGATACGTCAATTGGCAAATGATTGCATGACAGAAGAATGCGGGAAGACTGCATGGACTATAAACCGATGTTCATGGATCACGATAGAGTGTTTTAAGAACAGATACAGTGAAGCAATACATATTGGTTTCAAACAATCAAGCATTGGGATATCACTGAGTAAAAGTTGGGTATTTGATGAGTTCAATCGTTTGGGACTATACTACCTATCAACCAGTGTAAAGTGATGACAGAACTAATTTGGTGGTTTGTGAATGGAGTCATACTCAACGGGATCATACGAATTGGTTGGCTCTGATGGACAGAACTTATAGAAAACTCGTATGGCATACGTAGTGGATGCATGACAATCTCTGGTTGGTGGTTTGGAACATGACTTTTTTTTCCACAAAAAATGGGAATAGTAACCCCAACTGACGAACTCATATTTTTTCAGAGGGGTAGGCTCAACCACCAACGAGGTCTATGATGTTAAACAATGCCACGTTGCGTGTATTTACTTTGTGGATCTTTGTGGCATTTACTTCCCGATGATTCAGATATATTCAGATTACCCTCTGGTGATGATTAACAGTTTGCTATTGAAAATGGCCATAGAAATAGTGAGTTTTCCCATTAAACATGGTGATTTTCCAGTAGTCAAACATAGTCAACCCTTAAATGACCATTCTTTTAAGGGATCGCTTGGAAACACCAATCCTGCAATTGGTTTAGGTCACACTTGTACAAGGTGGTGCCCCATAGTTAGCTAAGTTTGTTTATAAGTCCCATGTCACTATGGTTTATGGCAGATATAACGAACTAGTTAATGGGGTTTATAAACCGACTTATAACTGGGGGGGCACCATCCTGTATGAGAAACTCCAAGAATTTGGATGGTCAAGATAGTCATCTGGCAGTTTCTTTACACCCAGTCAGTGATTATAGTTTCCCATGTGTATCCCGTTCCCGTTGATAATCCAGGTTCCATGACGTTGAGTTTGAGGCCACGGCTACGGGACTCCTGGTGGTTGATGCTAAAAAAACATGAAAAAAACCCTGGAACTTGAGGAGATTTACCCTCAGCTGATTGATAGTGGTGAATAATGGTTTAATCATGGCTTATTATGGTTAATACTGGTTAATAGTGGTGATTGATAGAATATACCCTCCAGTGATTTAACATAGCTATTGAAAATGGCCATAGAAATAGTTGATTTACCCATTAAAAATTGTGATTTTCCATATTTATGTTTGTTTACCAGAGGGTACCACCAGCATTGCTTTTGTCGACTCCACACCTGATGGTCCGGGTTTTATCTTTGGGATGATTGGATATTCTCACGATCCGTTTTGGCAATCCCCAACATCAAACAATCAGCAGGGAATGAACCAAATTGACCGGTCATTGGGGGGTTTTCGCCCACTCACACTTTATGGTCTTAAGTCACTTTGACTAATACTTTTCGTGATAAATTTCCCAGAAGGATATGAGTCAATAGCAGAAAAAACTTGGGGTTCCCTAAACTATGGCTACCCCAAACCACTGGTTGTTCCCAATTTGTGACAATAATAAGAATCACGAACCAGAGGATGATTTTTTTGGGGTCTTACCCTCTGGTAAACATACAGTTTGCTATTGAAAATGGCAATCGAAATTGTTGATTTACCCATCAAAAATGGTGGATCTTTCCATAGTTTTGTAAACGTTTACCAGAGGGTACCCCATGACAAACCGGAGTTTCCTCCACCTTGGGCAGTCACCGGCTGCCAGGCGCGCCTCAACTTTGTTGGAAGAGGAGGAGGAAGCGACCAGCATGGGATCGGCACAGGTGGCGCTGTCCATGCCGCTTGGTTTGTCCGGTGGTATCAGAGGTGGCGAAAACATACACCGTTTTTGTGAACCAAATAGCTCCCAATATAGGGAGGTTTAATATGGTTTAATTATGTTTAATATTGTTTCATCTACAAAGGACCTAATACGGAGGTTTAATCTGGTTTAATGATGTTTACTGGGAGAACCATCTATATAAACCATATTAAATGGACATTAATAAACATGATTAAACATCATTAAACCATAACATTAATATGTCCCATTAAAATTCATGATGTTTCATGGGGCATAGAACCCTATAGATTTGCTAAGTCGATGATTTGTTTTTTGCCCAATGGGAAATCCCACGTTCCTTGGGGAATCAGAAAAGGGAATTCCGCATTTGTTTGTGTGTTCCCTGAGCAAAATCCAAGTACATGGCAATTTAGAATGCTTTAAAAACATGTATATAGATGGGAAAATGATCTAAGTTGGGTAATTGCCCATTGGCCTGTTTGATTCCTGGTTTTCACCAGCGAGGTGGGGGGTTCGGCTACCAACCATATCAAAAAATGGAGGTCCGAAGGGTTTTAACCAGAACAAATAGATGGATGTCATGGTTATTTTTCCAGATAGATTTGTGTAGAAACCATGGAAAATGCAGATGGTGACCAACAAGAATCAACAAAAGTAGGGATATGACCAGAACGATATGACTGGGTAAACTCACTGGCCGACTGGATGGATAATATAGTTTTACTACATCCAAAAGGATGATTTAACCATTAGAAAGCGGCATAGACTCCCAACAAAATCCTGTACCTGAATCCAATTTAACGGTGTTCTATCTTGATAGGGATACAGTCGCCCAAGAAGCTGAAAAAAATGGCGTTGTATCGACGATTCGCCATGTTGCGGTAAAACCTGCATGTTTTTCTTGGGGTTGAAGATGCGACATTGACATGAATTTACCACGGAAAATCATGGAACAAATGGGATTTGGAGACATGGCACATGGGGATTCGACCCACAAAAAATGGGAGATCTGGGATATTCCGGGATGGCCAACTGTAATCCCACGACATCCAATTCTTGTAGTATTGGCTGATGCAAAATAGACGCGCAAGCGGAACCAACCATAGGGCAATTGAATGAATTACGCTAGGATTACATACACAGTTGCCACAGTTGCCACAGTTGCCCTATGCTAACGTCGTCCTTTTACAACAATCGGATGAGATTTTCGTCCATTAGCTAATTGGATGACGCTTGGATGACGCAACGGAACTCCGAGGTGGCTGGGGATGATGCTGGATGGTATTCCGGAAGCTCTCATGTCCCCTGGCGTTGTTTAAGGATCCAAGGGGAGGTTAGTGGTTACCCTCTGGTAAACGTTTACATAACTATAGAAAATCACCATTTATAGTGGTTTTTCCCATGAAAAATGGTGATTTTCCATAGTTATGTTAGTTTACCAGAGGGTAGTGGTTTCATGTTTCTGTTAGTCTCTAGTTTGGTATCCCACTAATTGATATACCATGAATGGCAAAACCGATGATTTTTAAATGTAATTGATGAGTGATAAACCCAGTGGTTAAATAAGATATAAGCAACTTCCTGTTGGTAATAGTGTTACCACGTATTTATGGTTATAGTTATAGTTGAGATGGTCTGTGGATGTGTATGGCATACAGTTAACACCATCTGTGTTTTTCACACCGTTTGCATCCTGGCCGGTCCTGTTCCCAAATGACATTCACATATTATTGGGAAGTGGAGCTCAACCATGATGACTGTTGATTTTGTCGGTTGAAACCACCTGTCAAATGAACCTGATTTGTAACGAATGGATTGTAACTGGGGGCTGTTGTAAACCAGCGACAGAGACTAATTGGTATATCAAGTCTACTACCCTTCGGTAATCAAACGCGAATCCACCATTTACCCTCTGGTTATGTTTAACATAGCTATTGAAAATGGCCATTTAGAAATCGTGAGTTCTCCCATTAAAAACGGTGATTTTCCGTAGTTTTTCGTATGTTTACCAGAGGGTATTGTTTTTTGTTTCAACTATCAACCTCCATCTAGTTCGGGGATTTGACATAGCCATGTTTGATTACACCAGAGAGTAACCACATATTCCATTCATATTATCCCACATGATATTCCCATTTAATTCCCGTTGCATCCTATCTTAAATCATATTAAATCCTTTTTTCATAGTGAATCCGTTAAATCACCACTATATAAATCCCATTAAATCATTTAAATCCGATCAAATCCACCATTCAATCATCCAAATATATATATATATATACACACACACTATACATATATATAATCCACATATGAATTCCCCATAAAATCCAGTGATATCCTACCAATCCTACGAGATTTCCATGTTTTTTTTTTACCATGGATCACCGGGCCATCTCGACCAACGAAGGCTCGGCTTCATGACCAACGAAGGCTCGGTCACCTTCAGTCTCCTGACGGCAGAAGACGTAGCGTCTACGGAGAGTAAAGTTCTTAAGTATACTGTAGAATATAGATAATATACCCAATATATAGTATACTTAATAGTAGAATAAATTATCTTAAATTATTATAAATTATCTTTATAGTATCTATATTAATAATATACCCAATATATCTATAAATTACCCTATATAGATAAGATAAATTACCTATCCAGTGGTTAGGAGGGAGCTAAGGAGCTAGGGGTATTCATATTCCCTATATATTCCCTATTCAATGGGGAGCCAAGGAGCTACTTAGAGTTTCCCAACCATCAAATAGTTACTTACCCAACATAGATAATATACCCAATATATATGTATATATATATATTAAAATATAGATAATAAATATCAAATATATAAATTATACATGTTTATAATAAATATATAATGATGCAGATATAATGATATAAATATTACATTTTTATGAAGATAAATAAACCCAGTTGACTATACTAGAATGATATCTAGAGATACTACCATCTGGTTATTTAACAGTTCGCCAGTAAATACCTCAGAGAGTATTCTATATAGAGAAAGTAGCGAATCTTTAGTATACTAATATAACCCTACGGATCCAAGTACTCCCTGGGGCGATACTTCACCCCTCAAATCATACCCGAAGTACTTCCTGACATGGTACTTGGATCCATACGGTATATTATATTGAATATCAATATGAGATGTCCCATCAGTAGTGAAGTATCAGTTCATTTACGAATATCAGATATACTGTATATAATATAAGAATGTCAGTATACTATTAGTATATTTCATAATTTCCCATCAGTATATTACTATATATTAGTAGTATATTGCCACTATATCATATCTATGTATAAATATTCCCAACTGTCCGAGATTGTGTTCCATCAGTATAAATACTATTCTATGGCCAGTACATGATATTTATGATGGGAAGTAACACTTTTTATTTATGATATTTTGGACATATTTACTATTATAATGTAATATACCATAGGACTAGGATGTCAGAAACATGTATCATGTAATGTATCACATTGCTATTGCTATCCCATTTTAAAATTCCCCCATCAGTATATAACTATTATAAGGCCATTATATGACATTTATGATAAAATACCAACGGAGTATAACGGAGTAATATAATGGCGATGGGAAGTAGTAGCACTTTGGCTATATACCAACAGACATCTAATGGGAATATAATGGCAAGTTAGTTGGAATACCAACCACAATGGGTTTAGAATGGGAACAATCATGAACAATCCCAGCCCCTATTCACGTTATAAACACCCCTTTCTGTGGTTAATAATGGTTGAGAATGGTTAATGACGGCTATCAATGGTGTAATGGATATAACTCAGAGGCCTGGTCAAAAAAACATCCAAAATTGGTGGTAGGATTCACAACATTGGGATCAATTGAATAGGACTACCATCCATTTGATGCCCTATCCTGGCTGGTGGTTTGAAACTGTTTTTTTCCCATATATTGGGAATAATACTCCCAACTGACTAATATTTTTCAGAGGGGTTGAAACCACCAACCAGTATCTCATTATATGATTGCATGACTATGACATATTGAATTTATATCAGCACAGAAAAAACTGCAATAAGACTAGAAAGGTGGGGATCCCAATACAATGGCACAAAGAAAGAACCGCATCCATGCCCGCCATGGAAATAAACCCTCTCCATTGTTCCTAGGTTGGAGAAATCTTCATCCTTCATGGTTCAACCCCCATATTTTGCATAGATAAGTCGTCTCACATCCACTGTTTTCGGCATTTGTCTGGGTTAAATCTACACTGATAAGACAAGACAAGACGCGCCGGACTATTTTCAGATACACCTTTCAGACAGACATGATCAAATTCATATTTCTTGGTGATATTATGTTATGTTAATCTCAGTGTACTGTGATTCTATCTATGTCCCGGACGGAATGATTCCCTCCATCTTGCTGGTCGGTCGTTCCCAGTAACGGGAATCATCCCCGAATAGAACTGTATTATATATATATACACATAGAACCTCGCCCTCATAGAAATTTAGCTGGTTAAATTCAGGGAACTACCCCTCCTGTGTAGTACAACCGGGGTTTACATGTGTATATATATATGTATTATATCCATCACTATCTATCTACAGGACAAGACTTTTCCACCGAGGCTTTCTGGTGGCAATTTTTATTGCCAACTTTCCGGAAGCTTTCAGTGGTAGCAGCCTGTTGCGGGGGCAAAAGATGCCAGTGTCGAGGAGGGAGTGATTGTTTTCTCCATGCATCTTGCAGCAAGGGCCCCAGTTCGTTAGCTAAGTTGGTTTATAACTATAACAATAGCGTATTATACGCAAATACATATTTAGATGGGGTTATAAACCAACTTATGACTGGGGGGCACCATCCTGTGGAAACGCAACAATTTTGAATTTAATGATGTTTTTTTGTGTGATTTGTTTTTTTTCATAGTTATATAATGGAATCTAATGGGGGGTTAATCATCAAAAATGATAAAAACATGGACTTCATCAACAACAAACGGATACACAAACAATTTTACGGAATTGTAACGGGGACAAAATGGGATGGTATATATTTCAAGGCGGTGCTACCACACGACAGCTCAGTTGGTTTATGACTAGGAGAATTCACGGGTTTATCAACCAACTTAGCTACCTAGCGGGCACCGCTGTGTAACAAGTAGTGCAAAGTTAGTAGTTTATAACCCTTATATAAGCCATGGGTTATTGCTTTAACGATTCGGTTACTTGATTGAAGGGACAATCTGCAACCAGCAAACATGGGCCTTTAGCTAGTAGACACGGGGATCCTCAGTGAAGAAACCTGAATTTGGCTAGATAACTGCTTGGATAACCCAAATAATTAATACATAATATATATATATATATTATATTTATTTTATATTATATATATATTATATAGTATATATATATATACAGATGTATCAATGTGTATAAAATCTTATGTATAGATATAGATATGTATACACATAACCTACTATTAGTGGGGCCTTTTTGATTTTTGGTTTATTTCACCCCAGCGTTTCCTGCAGGATCCTGCTGATGTGGATGGTGCTGTTCACGCTCACAGGGCTCCTGGCCATGATCGGTTCGCTCATCATGCCCGCCAATGTGGTGCCTGGACTTGTTTTTATCAACTGGTGAGTTCTGGTGAGTTCTGGTGAATGTAGGCTAATATATATATATATATATTATAATATGTGTATATATATATATATATTCTTTTCTATAACAGATGTCTTGCAGGTTGTTGGCCTCAATACTGGTTCATCCACGGTAATTCGCCAAGGTATTCGAGATCCCCATCAGATAGGTTAGCTGTAACGACCCCTAAAATGCGACGTCTTGACGTGGGATTTTCAAAAGAGTTACCCTCTGTTTTTTTTTTTACGTAGCGAACTGGAGAATCACCATGTTTAACAGGTAAATCATGAAAACACATTTATTTCTCTGGGCCATCTATACATGGCGAACTGTTAAATAACCAGAGGGTAAGAGTAAAGTTTGCAGCAGGGTAATTATTGATCGTTATCCCATCATGGTGAAAAAAATGGTTCACTATGGATCCAAGTACCTTCTTAGGAAGTATTTGCGGATTTAGGGGGTTAAGTAATTGCTAAGGAAGTGCTTGGATCCATCGGGATTATATTGATTTTACTATATTACTACATATTACATAGTGCATATATATATATATATGTATATATTGTTTACATATCACAGTAACCCCAACAAAGATATAGACAGGCGTAATTTATCCCAGGTAATTGATCAACTATATATGTCCATTAAAACATATACATTTAAACATTGTGATATTCCATAAATTGAAGATATCAATAGATACCATGTTACGGAAGATACATCCATTTTTTAACTTCCATCAGCTGGCCAGTGTTTTTTTCCCATGATACCCTCTGGTAAACTACATAACTATTGAACATCACCATGTTTTTTGGGTAAATCACCTTTTTCTATGGCCATGTTCAATAGCAAACTGTAAACGTTTACCAGAGGATAACCATATCATAGTCATATTTCCAAGTGTGGTATAGTCAAGTCATCGGAATAATGAGGCTTATTAGACCAGGCCGTAGACTCAGAGAACCCTAGACTCACCATATAGATTATCCCAATGATTTCCCAATGATTTCCCCATGATTTCCCAATGAGTATCCCAATGATTTCCCAATGATTTCCCAATGATCTCCCAATGATTTCCCAATGATTTCCCCATGATTTCCCCATGATTTCCCAATGATTTCCCCATGATTTCCCAATGATTTCCCCATGATTATCCCAATGATTTCCCAATGATTTCCCAATGATCTCCCAATGATTTCCCAATGATTTCCCAATGATTTCCCAATGATTTCCCAATGATTATCCCAATGATTTCCCAATGATTTCCCAATGATTATCCCAATGATTTCCCAATGATTTCCCAATGATTTCCCAATGATTTCCCAATGATTATCCCAATGATTTCCCAATGATTTCCCAATGATTTCCCAATGATTTCCCCATGATTTCCCAATGATTTCCCCATGATTTCCCAATGATTATCCCCCCAATGATTTCCCAATGATTTTCCAATGATTTCCCAATGATTTCCCAATGATTTCCCAATGATTATCCCAATGATTTCCCAATGATTTCCCAATGATTATCCCAATGATTATCCCAATGATTTCCCAATGATTTCCTAATGATTTCCCAATGATTTCTCAATGATTATCCCAATGATTTCCCAATGATTTCCCAATGATGATCCCAATGATTTCCCAATGATCTCCCAATGATTTCCCAATGATCTCCCAATGATTTCCCAATGATTTCCCAATGATTTCCCAATGATTTCCCAATGATTATCCCAATGATTTCCCAATGATTTCCCAATGGTTATCCCGATGATTTCCCAATGATTTCCCAATGATTTCCCAATGATTTCCCAATGATTATCCCATGATTTCCCAATGATTTCCCAATGATTTCCCAATGATTATCCCATGATTTCCCAATGATTTCCCAATGATTTCCCAATGATTCCCAATGATTTTCCCATGATTTCCCAATGATTTCCCAATGATTTCCCTCCCAATGATTTCCCAATGATTATCCAATGATTTCCCAATGATTTCCCAATGATTTCCCAATGATTTCCCAATGATTTCCCAATGATTTCCCAATGATTTCTCACTGATTATCCCAATGATTTCCCAATGATTTCCCCATGATTATCCCAATGATTTCCCAATGATCTCCCAATGATTTCCCAATGATTTCCCAATGATTTCCCAATGATTTCCCAATGATTATCCCAATGATTTCCCAATGATCTCCCAATGATTTCCCAATGATTTCCCAATGATCTCCCAATGATTTCCCAATGATTTCCCAATGATTTCCCAATGATTTCTCAATGATTATCCCAATGATTTCCCAATGATTTCCCAATGATTATCCCAATGATTTCCCAATGATCTCCCAATGATTTCCCAATGATTTCCCAATGATCTCCCAATGATTTCCCAATGATTATTCCAATGATTTCCCAATGATCTCCCAATGATTTCCCAATGATTTCCCAATGATCTCCGAATGATTTCCCAATGATTTCCCCTCATTTTTGGATGTTTTTGCGGGGTAGCTTTCCTGGTGGAGCCAGGCTCGCGGTTCCGACCTGGCCAAGAAGCGGGACTCGGCCACAGCGCTCATGGAGGGCATCACAGGTCGCTTAAATCGAAGATGTGGAGGGCATCAGTTTCCCTCGTTGAAAATGGTGGGTTTAACCATGAAGAATGGTAGTGGTGAATCATAGGAACATGGCCATAGAAATAGTTGATTAGCTAATTTAGCAGAGGAAAACAATGGATTGATCTACCCTCCTTTTTGTGGTGGGTTTAACCATGAAGAATGGTGATTGCACCGGGGATTTGATCATAAAAATTGTGGGTTTAACTCGTTAACCATGAAACATGGGTTATTGGTGGTTAATAGTGGCCAATAATGATTATTATTAATAATGGTGGTTGATGATAAGTAATAGTGGTGGTTATTGGTGGTTACCCACTCGTAAACGTTTACAGTGTTATTGGTGGTTAATAGTGGTGAATAATGATGGTTAGTTAATGGTTAATTAATAGTGATGGTTAGTAGTGGTGAATCATAGGTTATTGGTGGTTACCCTCTGGTAAAACGTTTACAGTTTGCTATTGAAAATCTCCATAGAAATAGTTTATCTAGCCATGAAAAATGGTGGTTTTCCATAGTTATGTTCGTTTACCAGAGGGTATTATTGGACGGGATGAATGAAGATGAATTAGTTACATTAGTTATTATTAGTCAGATTAAAATCAGTTATTAAACATACAACCACCATTAGTATGAACCATTTAGATGAATTATGTGTTTCTTAGTGTTAACTGTTTAACTACTTCATGATGACATTAGGTCTTATTCATCAGGAATGATAAGATGAATCATGATAGCCCATTGGGAATTCACAATTATCATGATGAATTATCAACAATTATGTATTAGTTATTCATGATCAAAGGAAGTTGGGAAGCAATACTTCCGTGTTACGGACAAATAGAATTCTGAGACTTGAAATGATGAAGGGTGGTGCGCGACTCAGACTTGACCTTGATGAAGGGTGGTGTGAGACTATACATTACATAACAATACATAACAAAAGGATTGACCTTGGTGAAGGGTGGTGTGAGACTTTACATTACATAACAATACATCAGAAAAGAATTGACCTTGATGAAGGGTGGTGTGAGACATTACATTACATAACAATACATAACAAAAGGATTGACCTTGATGAAGGGTGGTGTGAGACTTTGCTATGTAATACATCAGAAAAGAATTGACCTTGATGAAGGGTGGTGTGAGACATTACATTACACAACAATACATCACAAAAGGATTGACCTTGATGAAGGGTGGTGTGAGACTTTACATTACATAACAGTACATCAGAAAAGAATGGACCTTGATGAAGGGTGGTGTGAGACATAACAATACATCACAAAAGGATTGACCTTGATGAAGGGTGGTGTGAGACATTACATTACACAACAATACATCACAAAAGGATTGACCTTGATGAAGGGTGGTGTGAGACTTTACATTACATAACAATACATCAGAAAAGAATTGACCTTGATGAAGGGTGGTACATCACATAGAATAAGAAGGTATGACACAGGGTGGTGACGAAGGGAGGTGGTGACGATGGGAGGTGGTGACGATGGGAGGTGGTGAAGATGGGAAGTGGCGAGGAAGGGAAGTGGTGACGAAGGGAAGTGGTGATGAAGGGGAGTGGTGAGAAAGGGAGTTGGGGAACATGGGAATTGGTGAGGAAGGGAAGTGGCGACGAAGGGAAGTGATGAGAAAGGGTGGTGATGTAGTTCTTGAAGCTGTGTGCGTAGAAGGCATTGGAATGGCTGCATGATGTTGCATGGGCTATGTGTTGGGGAGGAAGCCGGAGCACAAAACCTTGTGTTTTTCCGTGCAAAGTGGCTGCAGCCGGCGATGAAAGGTACCTCGTGTGTGCGGCGGGTGCGGCTGCGGTCGTTTCATGCGCGAACTGTTCCTCCTATGTGTTTTGCAACGAGTGGTTGTGTCTGTGTGTTTAGTTCTATGCGGTTTTTGATGCTGATTGCATTGGAATGGCTGCTTGATTGTCGTCATTTGATGTTGCCACGTGCGTACTTGGTGGTCGCCCTTTACTTATGGGACTTGCAAATAACTTATGGAACTTGCTGGACATATAGAACTTGCAAGTTGGACTTAGCATACTTGTAAAAGGAGCACTTTTAAATTGTAAACATAAGTTGCCTAAGTTGGACTTAGCTAACTTATAAGTAATATAAGTAAAATTAAGTTTTTCCAATCCACCAAAGAGATAGTTTTTTCTGTTTTTCCTTCATATATTTTGCATGGACATATCACCAGAATCTATATGTATGTATGTGCGACGCATTGAGCCGCACCAACTTTTTTTACAAAAAAAAATCAAAACCAAGGCATGTTAACACCAGAATCTATATGTATATATATATATATATGTATATATATATGTATATATATATATGTGCGGCTCATTGAGCCGCAGCAACTACAAATAAGAAGACAGTTCAAATATTTGCGCAACTTTGCGCACTTCAGACTTGACGGGTTGAATCGTTTGGCATTTTATGGTTTCTCTGTCATGGTTTCTCAGTTGCATGGTGTATCAGTTTCACTGCGCACTTGCAAAGATGTTGTGTGAAAAAAAAGTTTGTCATGCAAGTCCAATGTACCTCTGCGGCTCAATGAGCCGCTTCTGCAACCCCATTAATAAATTTCTAACACATTAAAAGATCTAAAATGCCTGTCCAGCCTTCTGCATTCTCCTGCGGCCCATTGGGCCGCACAACAATCTACAGAGATAACGGTATCACTCATTATGAATTTTGAAAACCAAAAAGGACACCACAAATGGCATTCCTGGAGCCAAAAAGTGCACATCATTTTGATTCATATCCATCCCCATCTATATAATATAATCATACAAGAAACCTGTCGACAATAAAACGTTTTGTGATGTCTTATGTTTGAATGGTCAATTTGAAGGACTTATATGCATGAGGTGCCTGACATTGAGCCCCCTCCCTCCCAGAGAGTGGTAAAACCTCAGGCCATACAACTGGCGATCTTGGAAAAATTCTCAGATGTGTAGTGGGTGTGTAGCCATATGTAGCCATGTGTAGCCATGTGTAAACCAAAAACAAAATGGAGTTACACATGTGTAAACCTGAACAAAATGGAGTTACACATGTGTAAACCTGAAAAAAATGGAGTTACACATGTGTAAAACAAAACCAAAACTGGGTTTACACATGTGTAGCCATGTGTAGCCATGTGTAAGTACATTTTGAAAAAAAAACATTAAAAAAATGGTTTGAGGCCATCAATCTTGAATCTTTCGTGTTTGTCTGTTTGAAGTGTGTATACATAAGTTCTAACATGCTGTAGCATCCATTTCACCAGGTAAGCCAAAAACTCAAAAGTAACATTGCATGAAACCTATATGCATGGACGGCTCAATGAGCCGCTCTTTCCACAATCCGAGACCCATATTCACATGTACCTGGGTGATATCTGTTTGTTTATGTATCTACCTATATGTTTCTGTGTTATATTTGGTGCATATACTATAGTGAGATATATCATTCTATATATATATATACATATATACACATCCTCCAACCTTTAACCAAACAATCAAGAACACCTATATACCATACCATTTAGTGGCGGCTCAATGAGCCGCCCTCCTGAAAAAAATATTTCCAAAATCGATATATATATATATATAAATAAATACATATATCATTTGTTTCAGGTTGTATACCTACGCAAAAGTTTTGCGCGGTTCATTGAACCGCTGAAGTCACCCAATGCCAACCATGTGCAGACAGTGCTCTTTCGTCTTTTTTTATCGCAGCTGCTCACTGGTCGCTAGTCTCACATGCGGCTCAAAGAGCCGCACTTAAAACAATGCTCAATCGCAAAGATGGAATGCCACTCCATGATTTGTGGCTCAAATGCTTCATGATAGGCTGCACTTTCCAATAAAGCTCCTATGGTGTAGCCGTTTTTTTTTATCGATGAAACGTGCTTTAAAAAAATTGCACAAAAACACATATTTAAAAACATGAAAAAAGCTAAGTATGCTAAGTAATTTATAAGTAATTTAAGTACATTTTTTGTTTTTTTGAAAACGACTTAAAAAACTTATAAATACTTATATGTTTGGTTTGTAACTTATAAGTCCGCCAACTTCACTTAAAAACTTACCGTACTTACCGTACTTGCAACATGCTGCACCATGGTTGCAAGGAGGTTGCAAGGGGGGTTGCAAGTACTTGCAAGTGGCCTAGACGAAAAGCGACCACCAAGTAGATAGGTGCAGGTTTGCGACGGGATGCTGCGAAACGCATTTTAATGGCTGCATGAATGTTGCATGGGCTATGTTTTAGGGAGGAAGCCGGAGCACGAAACCTTGTGTTTTTCCGTGTAAAGTGGCTGCAGCCGGCGATGAAAGGTACCTCGCGTGTGCGGCGGGTGCGGCTGCGGTCGTTTCATGCGCGAATTGTTCCTCCTATGTGTTTTGCAACGAGTGGTTGTGTCTGTGTGCGTAGTTCTATGCGGTTTTTGAATCTCTGGTTGCAGATTGCATTGGAATGGCTGCTTGATTGTCGTCAAGAGATTGCCACGTGCGTAGATAGGTGCAGGTTTGCGACGGGATGCTGCGAAACGCAATGTATATAATGGCTGGATGAATGTTGCATGGGCTATGTTTTGGGGAGGAAGCCGGAGCACGAAACCTTGTGTTTTTCCGTGCAAAGTGGCTGCAGCCGGCGATGAAAGGTACCTCGTGTGTGCGGCAGGTGCGGCTGCGGTCCTTTCATGCGCCAATTGTTCCTCCTATGTGTTTTGCAACGAGTGGTTGTGTCTGTGTGCGCAGTTCTATGCGGTTTTTGAACCTCTGGTTGCAGATTGCATTGGAATGGCTGCTTGATTGTCGTGATTTGATGTTGACACGTGCGTAGATAGGTGCAGGTTTGCTACGGGATGCTGTGAAACGCAATGTAATGGCTGCATGAATATTGCATGGGCTATGTTTTGGGGAGGAAGCCGGGGCACGAAACCTTGTGTTTTTCCGTGCAAAGTGGCTGCAGCCGGCGATGAAAGGTACCTCGTGTGTGCGGCGGGTGCGGCTGCGGTCGTTTCATGCGCGAATTGTTCCTCCTATGTGTTTTGCAACGAGTGGTTGTGTCTGTGTGCATAGTTCTATTCGGTTTTTGAATCTCTGGTTGCAGTTGCATTGGAATGGCTGCTTGATTGTCGTCATCTGATGTGGCCACGTGCATAGATAGGTGCAGGTTTGCCACGGGATGCTGCGAAACGCATTGTAATGGCTGCATGAATGTTGCATGGGCTACCTAGACCTACATATCCTCAAGAAAAACCCACGATGAAGCTGTACCCCCAAGAAAACCCCCTACCCCCAAGAAAACCCCGCTACCTTCAAGAAAACCCCCTAGTTCCAAAGATACAAGAAGTTGACAAGGCAGTGACATAGTTCTGCAGCCACACATGTCCACTGCATGAGCAACAGCAAACTTTTCCTCTCTATCGGTCACACGATCCGTGAAACCTGCGCACCGGTCTGATCTCATTGGCAGCCTCAGTATAGGAGGCATGCAACACAAGACAGCTCACCTGAAGAACGCGCAGACACGCAAAACAAATGAGGCCCAGACCAGAATGAATTTCGTGAAACTACATGTTTCAACAACGTGACATGACACCACATGCTTTAGCAACATGTCATGGAACAACATTTTCAACAACGCGTCATGCAACCACACGTTTCCACAAAATGAAACAAAACAACTTTCAACAACATGTCATGCAACATATCTGTTTCAACAACATGTCATGGAACCACATGTATGTTTCAACAGCATGACATGGAACCACATGTATGTTTCAACAACATGTCATGGAACCACATGTATGTTTCAACAACATGACATGGAACCACATGTATGTTTCAACAACATTTCATGGAACCACATGTATGTTTCAACAACATGACATGGAACCACATGTCTGTTCAACAACACGACATGAAACCATATGTATGTTTCAACAACATGTCATGTCATGAAACCATGTAAACTGAGGTCCCAACGAATGGAAAACTGAGGCCACGACGAAGGGAATATCTGAGGCCCAAACCAAACGCATCATGGCTTCTTGCAAGGCTGCTTTGAGTCCTGCCAAAAAAAGGCAGCCAAAAAAAAAGTGATCTAAACAAATTAAGCAGTCCTGCACAGTAACGAAAAAGTGTCGAAGCATGCGTTCTTCTTCTGTGTGTTTTCTTCGCCAAGTACATGATCTGGCCAATCCAATTTTCGTCCATCCAGAGACAATCCACAACCGGATTCCTTTCGTTGGATAACGCACTGACCATGTGTGCGACCAAATGCAGTTTCGGTCTGCAATGAAAGAGAACAAAGGGGCACACCCGGATGTATTGCCTGTTCAAGGAAACAAAAGTTCTCAAGAAATAATTGCCCACAACCTGTCCCTGACGAATTTCTTCTGGTTGCAGAAAGAGGCCCTGAGCACGAGCAGAATGCAACAGGCCTATCAAATTGTTACAAGCCCACACAGTACATTTCACTTCATTGGCAATTTGCGGCACGTCATTGGTCTCAAACAGAGACGCCAGGTATTCCAAGATCACACCAGCTTGCCAGGCTTTCCCTGTCAAGTGTACAGGTTTACCTGTCTTCAAGGACAAACGTGCTTTGGTCAATTTCCAAGTTTTGGGAAAACGTTTGTCAGAGTGCTGCCGGGCCCATTCTTTGATTTTGACAGAGGCATCATGCATCCTTTGCTCTGCCTGGCAAAGCACATGGTTGAATCTGCAAACATGATATATAAGTTCAAAGGCCAAACACATTGACATTTAGTATTGTGTCCAGCCTTGCTGCCAGAGAAGAATTTGCAACGGACGAGAAGCACCAACACGCTCCCAACGAGGTCACGAATGACCCCAAGGTGTAGCATATGCATGATATCTAAACCAATTATCGGCCAATGAGTCAAGCTCTTGATAGCAGGTTCGGAATGCCACGGGTCTCCATCGCAAACAGGTGTGTTTCTCCACAAGGCTTGCGGACTCATATCCACGTAAGGGCACCTCAAGCTCTTAGTTGCTGGACAACACCAGCAAATTCTGTCCGTGCCTGGGTGATGGCGCAAGGACAGTGACTGGACCAGGAATTTCCAATCGCCTTTGAACACAACGCAGGTCCCGTGCAGTCCAGCTGCCCCAGCAGTCTCAAGTGTTTGGATGGACTGCACAATGACTTGCAACAAACTTTGTAAAGTCAGATTCACTTTGTCAGCGCTCTTCCAATACATGTCAGTTGGCACCATCGCAATGAGGAAGCGACTGTAGCGACTGTTCTGATAAAAGGGCGAAAACTCACACATCCAATTTAAACAAAGGTATTCAGTCCCATTGAAGATTTGTCCTTCATCGCCATAGAGATGTAGCGCCAAGCAATCTCCTTCAGCAGGTTTGGGGTGTCCCATAGCACACATGCGACTCCAATAGTTTGGAGGAGCGAAGCCAAGAATTGGTCGGTGGCCAGTTTCAACCATAGCTTTGACCTAAGGATTCGCAACTTAGATGGTCCTATGCAAAAATATCTTTCTTCAATTCCATGCAAGGCCATGCGGTTTGAGGTTAATATGGCAATTTCAATACACCTAAGGCTCAGGCCAAATCATGCGGAAGAATCATCGGCCAAGACTTTATCTCCATCTCTCCATTTTCATTTTTCGTGGGGATCTGGTGCCAAGTGATCACCCCTTTAACAGAGAGGCTAGCCGCTTGGAATCTCGCATGTGCTCGATCATCTTGGGCAACGCTTCCCCTGGAAAGAAGAGCTGAAGGTGAACATGCCAATCTATCTGCATGGGGCGCCTGAAGATTTCTGATCCATAGCACGTCCCAAGTCTCACAGCCGATGCTAGACTAGCATGGCCCAGGCCAACTTCTGCGGCCATCCTGCATTTTAGCCAAGCACGGTTTGTACAGTGTGGCACACTTACCTCAGGCATGGTCCTTTCATCCAAGGATCTACGAAAGGCAGACTGGCCATCAGCAGTACCTGCGCAAACTTGAGAGGCATGAAGATAAGACAAGTAGCGCAAAAGGACAGACTATACATGGTCATGAATGCCATGACTGATCATGAACAAATTTGCTATGAGCATAAAGCAATTTTGTCCGCTCTTCCCCAAACTGCGTTGCCATCACGGCGATGGTTTCAAGATTCTGGTTTGGCCATGTGTTAAGTCCATGCTGCACATTGTAAGCAGCAACAAACACAGGGATCTTAAGCTCAAAACTTTCGGGGCCGGCTCACATTCAGGCAGCGCCCCTGGCGATTGCGTCATGCTGAAGTTGACAAGAGAGAAAAATTAACACGGCAGGATCACTTTCGGATCTCTCGCAGAGCGGCACCCAGCTCTGCTCGCTTGACTCGGGCTGCAGTGACCTGGGCCGAATGAAAAAAAAACAGAAGCACAAAACGAACTTTTGAGGCACAGGCCGCAGGAGCTGCCAAAGCCAAAAAACTGTCCCACTTCTCTTCCGTGTCAACAGCTGCAATCCTCAACAGCATGGCGCGATTGTCAGCCAGCAGTGAGCAAACTGGAATTGAGGCCAGCACTTTGCATGGTCTCGCTTCAGAGTGCCGTAGTGTTGCTTCAAAGCGTTTTCCCCTTCATCCATGTTGTACCCACAACTTTGCAAGTCCAACAAGAGACCGTTCACATGGTTCAGCTCTTTCTTCAGCTCATTACCTGAGTGAACACAAGGGTATGACTGCTTTAAATTCATTCCAAAAACAGAGGGCAGCACGCAGCAATCCCTTCTTCTGCTCCAACGTTTTCTGGGCCAAGTCCATTCCAAGAGGGCCTTTGGCGGCTCCTTTTGGCAAAGGCTTCGGTTTGCTCTTCGCTTTGGCAGCACGTCCTATAGGGGAGAAAGTGAATGACAAAACAAAATGGAATCCAAAAAAAAAACACGGTCCTGGAGGCACAGGCGAAACGTTCTCTGACGGCTGAGAAGAACTTGCTGCAGGAGCCACTCTGTTAGCAATCATCTGGGCAGGGTTGGCGACATGCACCACATTCTGCGGTAGGAAGGCTGTTCCCAAAGCATCCACCATCGTACTAGGAGCCACTTGCGCTTGAGCTGTTGTTTTGACCTTGACCTTGTCTCGGTTTGTCTCTTTCTCAGACAGGTGGCACCAGAATCTCATAGAGGCTTCATCCGAGGGACAATCCCTGTCAGGGATTCCACCCCTCGCCACACAGGCGGCTATCTTCGCCCTGCAAGCATTCAGAACACAATGCAAAAAAGCAGCACAGAAATGAAACAAAGCAAGGACGACAACCAACGTATACTGTAAGAAAATGTCATGGAGATATGTGCGGTTGCCTGCACACGTGAATAGTGGTTATGTCATGGGGGAAAACACATGTTTTCTGACCAATATTGAATGCATAAAAACTAGACATGATAGAATTAGTCCAGTTACCAGATAAGACAAATATATCTATCTACCAGCTGCCCCATATCGAATCTCCCAAATGTAGTAACATTTTGTTTTATCAAATCTACTCTCTTATACCCAGAGATGTGCACATGTCTTGAGCCCAGGCGCTCACTACATCCTCTCTTTCGCATGCCATCTATCGTGAGGAGTTCTTTGGTACCTTCATGTTCTCCCTCATGACTGCGTTCGACAGTAAAGCTGGTCTCGATAGCGTCAAGGTTACCTCCATGTTGGAGGTAGCGTTTCAAGACATCTCTTTGTTTAGCTTTGGTTCCACTACCGAAGGCCTTGGCGATCTGTGGAAATTCTGTCGCTCTTGGGCCGGCAGCGACTCTTCCAAGCAAGAGCCATTCTTTCTTGAAATTGGTGGACGTGCAGTCCTTCTCTGGAATGTCCAAGGTCGGCACGACCGGCTTGGACTCAGCTGGCACTTTGGCAGGTTCGACTGACGTCTCTGTGATGTCCACTTGAGTATCACCATCAGGACCAGGAGAGATGGCAGGAGTACTTGGAGCTTCCAGAGTATCTTCACGCAACCTTATATGTCTTGCATCCCCCCGCATGAGGCCAAGAGCACAAAAAGAAAACAATGCATTCAAATGGTATATATCACATGCACTTGAGGCCCAGGCAGTCGGGCCATATTCTCCAAGGACTCAGGGCTTTGAAGATCAATGTCCAGACCTTGTGCACGCAACAACTGCTGCCCACGCAGCAGCGTTGCAAGTGACCTGGAGACGGGACAAACTTGAAATACTATTCAGTAGCTTCTCAACATAACCCTGCCTCTGGGAGTCCTGGTGGTCAAGCGCAGGAAGCACCTGCAGTGAAAAATAAAACAAGTTCACAGTTCATGTGAAAGAATGGCATGACCCTTATCCTCATGTCAGGTTAATGCACACCCATGTTTTTAATCCCTTACTTACCGCAAAAATATAAACCAGCCCTTGTCATGGCATGGCATGGTATGCTATGGAGTGGCATGGCATGGCATGGCATGCTGTGGCATGGCATGGCATGGCATGGCATGGCATGTTTTGACATGGTATGTCATGGAATGTGAAAATGTTAAGTGAGCCCTCGAGTCCCCCCGGAACAAACATTCCTTAGAGCCTTCGGCTTCTTGGACACGCCATCTTCAAAAGACAGCTGGCGCTTGGCAGGAGCCAGTGGTGTCTCTTGAGAAGGGGTCTTCCCATCTGGCAGATCCTTGTGAGGAACAACTCCATCATCTTCCATCTCAGAGCCTGGACTTGGATGGTGCAGTGTGGCATCATCATCCTGGTCCGTATCATCCAAAGTTCCTGCCAAGACTGCGCGCACAGGACCATTGACTTGGCATTGATCCTCGGTAGCTTCCTCCTCATCACTGGGCTGATTGGCAGCAGCCTCAGGCGCAGGCCCCTGAGGAGCAGTCTTGGCAGCTGCACACTTGGCAGCACTGGCACTGCTCCGGCGAGGCTTCTTGGCAGGAAGAATCTCGAGATCCAGCTCTGACAAGACTTGTTCGCAGGCAGCCACAGTAAGGCCGGTTGCTTCACTCAGCTGTGTAGCAGTGGGCAGCTGTCCAAACTGCTCTTTCAACTCATTCACGCATTCCATGAACACGTCTTCAGTCTGCATGGTCACAGCTGTCTACTTAACACTTCACAGGTGAAAATGCTGCCAAAATCGCAATCAACAGTGGCCAAGACATGTGTGTGAACGCTGTTTCCAGTACCCAAGAAATTTCTCGGGGTTTTCTCGGAAGTACGGGGGGTTTTCCCGGCTTTTTCTCGGGTTTTTCTCGGGTGCTCTGCGGGCAAAAGTCAAAATGCCAACAGGTGGCCCAAATCTCCCATTAGATGGGCATGTGCTCATTTGGCACTGGAAGGCAGCACCAAGCAAAACGCACGTTTCAAAGGTTTCTGCCAACGGTCAGAAGGCAAAAAATCGCTACTCCTGGACAAATACTTGATCAACTGCATAGCTTCAGCCTGCAAAAGTCCAATGCACGAATGGGAAGCAAAGACAGAGGAATCACAGCTATTATGGCAAACAAATGAACTTGATATGCGCACGTGAGTTCCATTCATGGGTTAGTAAAATGTACACCAGGGGTCAATGATTCAGGTCCGGGCATCATCCCATCGATCCATGTGCTGAAAGGACAATCCCTGAGCAAAAGGATTCTGCAATCATAAAACGAAAGATGAGAAAACGGGCCTTGAACAATTCCAAGTCGGACTTGTCAAACAACCCTGCTGCTGCTGCAGGAGGTGGCTCTTGACGAGCCTCACTAAGTGACATGGAATAGAATGATTCTAATCCCTTTCCAAGACAACTATACGACAAAAACATCTCAGAGCTGGACCGGCCAGTTTCGATCACCACTTTCCTTCAAGAGTTGCGCCAAATACCATCCAAAAGCAGGATGATATGTCCTCAGGCCAGAAAGGTCGATTCCGCACATGTTCCTTATAAACCAAATTCATTCGAGACATGCATATTATGCACAGATTGCAGCCCAAGTGCTGGCTTTGCTTCATGGTGTCGCCATTTCCGCAAAAGCCCCGAGAGCCATCAGGTTTCGTGCATGGTTTGACTAAAGGTTCTCCCTTCATATTGTTCAACTGCTCCTTTGTTGCAGAGGCGGCAAAAGCCGCCAAACGTTTCAAAAACATTTCGTCGTTTGAATACAAAATGTGTCGCTTGGGCCTGGCCATGCTGGAGTCAGAGGCAAAGAGACCACCCCAGATCTCTGCCCGAAAGACCTGCATGTATCCACAAAGACAAGAGGATTGACTGTAACAAAACTAAAACACGTACACAACTTCAGCCAGCCTGAATGGCGGAGAAGAGCGCAGCCAAACGCGGATGGAGCTCCGCAAAACTTCCATGTGGCTGCTCCAACACCCATATACAGTTTTTCAGAGTACTGTACCAAATTGCCAACGCCACACGGGCACATAACATGTTGCCCAAGGTCACGAAGGGAATGTTGGAGTTTCCCAACGGGAACAAAATGCTCCTTTGATGGCTTCCACTGGACCTAAGTAATTGGCAGACCAGGTCTATCAAAACTATGTTCAAAGTTTCAGGACGCATGCAAGCAAGTAACGGAAAACAGAAACTGTTGCAGGGCAAGGCATAGAGGTGCAACGCTCCGGGGCGAGATCGCAAAATGGCCAGAAGGCCGAGCCTACAAGCACATCACATGTCACAGAACCCGGTCCAAATATAAGGCTGAGACACTGACCCAAAACCAGCTGCTCTGGAATAGTCAAAGCTCTCATCGAGAAGGATATCAAATGAGGCTCCCGAGAAACCAGCCTCAATGAATGGAACTCAAGTTTTTGAAAGATATTACCATGATCACCCCTGAGGCTTTAACTTGTCGTAGGGCAGTCGACACGGCTTGCTGGCCGCAAAAGAACTCAACGAAATCATTCACCTGCAAGATCACAGTGTGCATGATTGGCACTTTGAAACCATTTACCGGACCTCGTCATGGTCACAAGCATAGTTGTTCACTAGGCAAAGATGTAGCAAGATGAGAACCAGGGGAGCTTTCCACCGCAAGATGTCAGCCAACATCTTGAGAAGTGCAGAGCGCTGACAGAGCTGTGAGTGGGACAAGCTGCGGACAAAAAACTGTGGCGATAGGAAAAATGGTTGCATGCGAAGCTGGCAGAGATGCGCTAAAAAACATTCTTAACAACACACCCCTACCCATATAGCAACATGTTTTTTTCACCCCCAAACGCTTCAGCAAGCAATGTGGCTATTACCACACAGCTGGAGCAACTTGACGACAGGTCGCCGTGTTATCACAGAAACCTACGCTTCTTCATTTCTGCTATGCCCATCTCAGACAGGAACCCTGCCCTTAAGTCAGATGCCATCCACATGTCACTGGCTGCCTTGTGCTTGATGCCATGTTCAGCCCTGGCAGCCTTGATGAAAGCTTTTCGGGCTTCAGCGAACTCACCCGGCACATAGCTGCGAGCAGTCCCGGCACTCGTGGAACCTGAGGCTTGCTCTGCAGCAGGTCCAGTGACCTCAGACAAGGCAGCCTCATCCTCTGCCTTAAAGACTTCCTTCTTTGTTTTCGATTTTCTGCTGGATCTTTTGGCCTTCTTTGGTTTCTTGGCTGGCACAGATAACTCAGCATCAATCGCACCAATTTCCTCTCCATCATCAGTGCCCCGAGTGTCAAAGGGTTGCGCGTACTCTTCCTTTTTTTCTAACTGTTCGACCACATACTGGGGCAGCAGAAACTTGTTCTGAGCAGTATCCTGCTTGGGCACGGCTCTGGCTGGTGTGGCCACCGGCCGTTGTTCCAAGGCAGCTGTCTTCGAGGCAACCTCAGGTCCACCTTCTCCAGACTGCACACCTGACTCTTGGGATTTCAACTTGTTCTGACGGAGTCTCTCGAGGACATTCCCCCAATCAATGGGAGGGGGAGCAACTTTCTCCAAATCCTCAGCTGAAGCAGACCTGGGAGTAGAGCAGAGAGAGTCGCTGGAGGCCAAAGGCTTGCAAACTGGCACGCTACTTTTCATGCAGCGTTCCTTCAAGGCCTGGATCTTGACGTTCTTGCTGCTAGTAGGACTTTCAGTGTAGAGTTTCCGGAAACGCCTCACTACTTTGTGGATGCCAAACGCCATCTTTTCAGACCACTGGCGCATCGCTTCCACTGTTATCCCAGTTGGGACCAAGGCATGGTCAGTGTACAGTTGCACTATTGCTTTGCGAAGCATCTCCTCAGAGATGCGGGCCCAGGGTGTGACGCGCATGATGGTGCGCACGACCTGCAAACATGCAACCACAAACATAATGAACATCTTGGGAAAAGATGGCAAAATAATCACAGCAAACACAGGAGACGTGCCTCAGCGTTCAACTCTACATCCCCCAAAGTGCATTCACACTTCTTGGAGAAGAGGTTCTCTGAGTGTGCTTGGACCAAACTAAAGCCCACCTGCAGCTGTCGTTGGAACAGCGGAGTCGTACATTATCCCATCATTGAAAGCGCGCCTGCAGCAACCTTGGCTCTGCTGCCATTGCAGCAACATACTGGGACACTAGGTCCGGAAATTGTTTGACAATTTCCAACTTTTTCACCATGAGCACTCGCAGTGCCTGGGCAAAACCTTCCCGTTCTGCCCAAAAAAGCCAAAAGGCTATCAGTCAAGAAAGAAAAACATGCCAAGCTAACAAGCAGTCTGCAATCACCATGAGTCACACGGAAAATTACCATTGCAAAGGCGCACTGCTCGCAGTGTTGGGCGCATAGTGTTCCCATGAGCAGTAGCCTGTTCTCACCTGAGAGGATAGAAATTTGGTCATTCTGCTTAACAAAATGATGAATACAAATAACCATTGAAACTTAGAACTAGGCCAACCAAATCAAATACAAACCCTTTTCCAAACCGATATTTCGTCATACCCCAAAGCCCCTACAAAATAGATACATCACACCCCCTTAGAATGATTGCAGCTATGCGGATGGATCGCCTGCACCCAGACCCTCCCCCAACCCATGGCATGACTCAGAATATATAAGACATCTACCTAACAATCAACCACCATGATCGAACGGCCATGCATGAACCGCCATGACCCAAAAATCCATGAATATGAACCACCATGCATGATAAACTGACATGCCATGAAAAAAACATGTTGGAAACAACATGTCATGAACAACAATACAAATCTTAACTCAAAGTCGTGAACATGAACCACCATGTATGGATGAACACAATTATGAACATGTTTGTTAGACCATGAAAGAAAATGGCATGAACCACCATGGCATGAACCACCATGTCATGAAGCACCATGTCATGAACCACCATGTCATGAACCAACATGTCATGGACCACCATGTAGAAAAACATGGCATGAACGTGAACCACCATGCGTGATTAAAATGTACATGATTGTCATGGCATGACATGTTCATGAACCATGCCCCCACCCCAACTGAGGCCCAGACCATTCGCAGAACAGCAGCAATCACAGTAAAGTGGAACAACCGAATTAGAACTCAACTAGGGCAGTGGCAAGTACGCCATGGACAAGACCTGGGCACAACAGGATCTCAACACCACAGTGAGCTCCTAGCTACATGTCATGAAATGCGCACATTCACATGTCATGACACTTCTGGATGCACGCCAGACGCATGCAGCAGTTTTTTTCCTGACTGCGATCTGCCGGATCTACTTCTCACGAAACCTGCAGGCAAGCATGAGTGTTACGAAAAAAACGCAACAATGAAGCCGCCTCTTTGGCGAAGGAGGCTTGCAAATCGTCCAAGTGCCCACCCTGCAAATGGACAGAATATTGCCAAATCATAGACATGCACCAGCACATGCCTCATCATGGCTGGTTTCGGCTTTGGCATAGGCTTGGGTTGTCGACGTTCTTCGGCTTGGCGTTGCCAGAACTGCACAAAGCAGAACCGACATTATAATGCTCCAAAAAAAAGAAACAACCCTGCCTCCTTCTTGGCCTGCTTGACCATGCGCTTCACAGTCCCAGGTGGTCCTTCTTCGTCTGAAGAATCACTGCTTGGGGGATTTTGATCTGAGTAGATCGGAACATCCTCACTCGAGCGACAGGCTTTCAAGAGATCCCGAAAAACTTGCTGCACAGAATCACCTTCATGACTCCCAGTGGACCTTGAAGCAGGCTCAGCTGACAACTGCTGAGCTGGCAGTTCCTGAGCTTGAGGTGGCGCAGGTGGATCCTGCACTTCCTGAAGCGCAGGAGGCACTGCAGTAGGCGCTACAGTTGGCACTTCAGTAGGCATTTCTGTAGGCTCCAGCTCCAAGTCGCTGGACGCAACCTGAGTTATTTCCTCATCAGTTGCAGCGCCAGGAAGCACTTCCACATCTGGCTCAGCCCTCTCTGCAGAAAGAGTGCGGTGAGCAACTGGCGACAGGGAGCAAGTCCTTGCAGCCACAGCTCTGTAAGGTGCTGACTTGGGCCTCGCTCCAGCCTGAATCACACAATTGCATTCCCATGGGAGCAACATGTTACAGCAAGAAGCATGGAAGTGTGCCTGATAACTACGCTGTAATTGTTCCAGTCGTCGTAGAGACTCCTGCAGACAATGGCATGTCAAAACCAAAATTAACAATAAAAAGGCAAGTCCAGTCCTGGACGCCGAGGTCATCCATATGGTCTTGTCCACGATCGAATGCTCTGAACCAAAACAACTGAGGATCACATGCATGTTTTAACATGGAACATATGTTTCAAACAAACAACATGAAGGCATGCATGGATCATGTGAACGGAATGCCATGAAGGTACCCGTGCATGTCATGCATGCATGGACATGGAAAGGCATGGATGACATGTGCATGGCATGGCATGCTAATGCCTACACATGTCATACATGAATGATATTTTCTCACTATTGAAAGTTGTTGAAGCATCAACTGAGGATCCGACACCAGCCAATGGGCCGCAAAGGAACCCACCCCCCAGCCCTGGCCCTTGCTTCTCCAGCTTGAGTGAGCACAAATTATACAAACGCTTGCATGTTCTCTTCGTGTGCATGCCTACAGAAACACAATGTTGATCTACAGGCTTTCAAATCTAGAAGTCTCTACAATGACACATCAAAAAATCAAACATGAATCAAAAAGATCCTACCCCCAAGAAAACCCCCCAATCTCCTAACCTCATGAAAAACCCACGATACGTATGTCTAGGTATGTTTTGGGGAGGAAGCCGGAGCACGAAACCTTGTGTTTGTCCGTGTAAAGTGGCTGCAGTCGGCGATGAAAGGTACCTCGTGTGTGCGGCGGGTGCGGCTGCGGTCGTTTCGTGCACGAATTGTTCCTCCTATGTGTTTTGCAACGAGTGGTTGTGTCTGTGTGCGTAGTTCTATGCGGTTTATGAAATCCGGTTGCAGATTGCATTGGAATGGCTGCTTGATTGTCGTCATCTGATGTTGCCACGTGCATAGATAGGTGCAGGTTTGCCACGGGATGCTGTGAAACGCAATGTAATGGCTGCATGAATGTTGCATGGGCTATGTTTTGGGGAGGAAGCCGGAGCACGAAACCTTGTGTTTTTCCGTGCAAAGTGGCTGCAGCCGGCGATGAAAGGTACCTCGTGTGTGCGGCGGGTGCGGCTGCGGTCGTTTCATGCGCGAATTGTTCCTCTATGTGTTTTGCAACGAGTGGTTGTGTCTGCGTGTTTAGTTCTATATGCGCGTCTTGAGTCTCTGGTTGCAGATTGCATTGGAATGGCTGCTTGATTGTCGTCATCTGATGTTGCCATGTGCGTAGATAGGTGCAGGTTTGCGACGAGATGCTGTGAAACGCATTGTAATGGCTGCATGAATGTTGCATGGGCTATGTTTTGGGGAGGAAGCCGGAGCACGAAACCTTGTGTTTTTCTGTGTAAAGTGGCTGCAGCCGGCGATGAAAGGTACCTCGTGTGTGCGGCGGGTGCGGCTGCGGTCGTTTCATGCGCGAATTGTTCCTCCTATGTATTTTGCAACGGGTGGTTGTGTTTGTGTGTTTAGTTCTTTGCGCTTCTTGAATCTCTGGTTGCAGATTGCATTGGAATGGCTACTTGATTGTCGTCATTTGATGTTGCCACGTGCGTAGATAGGTGCAGGTTTGCGACGGGATGCTGCGAAACGCAATGTATATAATGGCTGCATGAATGTTGCATGGGCTATGTTTTAGGGAGGAAGCCGGAGCACGAAACCTTGTGTTTTTCCGTGTAAAGTGGCTGCAGCCGGCGATGAAAGGTACCTCGTGTGTGCGGCGGGTGCGGCTGCCGTCGTTTCATGCGCGAATTGTTCCTCCTATGTGTTTTGCAACGAATGGTTGTGTCTGTGTGCGTAGTTCTATGCGGTTTTTGAATCTCTGGTTGCAGATTGCATTGGAATGGTTGCTTGATTGTCGTCATCTGATGTTGCCACGTGCGTAGATAGGTGCAGGTTTGCCACGGGATGCTGCGAAACCGATTGTAATGACGCATGAATGTTGCATGGGCTATGTTTTGGGGAGGAAGCCGGGGCACGAAACCTTGTGTTTTTCCGTGCAAAGTGGCTGCAGCCGGCGATGAAAGGTACCTCGTGTGTGTGTGCGGCGGGTGCGGCTGCAGTCGTTTCATGCGCGAATTGTTCCTCCTATGTGTTTTGCAACGAGTGGTTGTGTCTGTGTGCGTAGTTCTATGCGCTTCTTGAGTCCCTGGTTGCAGATTGCATGGGAATGGCTGCTTGATTGTCGTCATTTAATGATGCTGCCGCGTGCGTAGATAGGTGCAGGTTTGCTACGGGATGCTGTGAAACGCATTGTAATGGCTGCGTCAAGGTCGCTTGGGGCTGCGGCTGCATGCATAATATTATTGTCTTTTGCAGCTGAACATCGTAAATCGTAATGGAATGGCTGCATCCAGGCTGGATAGTGATTTGTCAGCAGATTTTCGTCCCTCTGGCGCTAGTAATTTTCCTTTTAAAAATCCTTTTAAAAAGTGCTTCAAAATCGTCTTTTTGTCGCATTTGGCGTCGAGATCCGGTTTTGGAGCTGCAATTTCCGACGGCGTTGCGCGTAGTTCTATTGTGTTTTGCAACTCAGTCTCTGCAGATCGCAATGTAGTGCCTGCGTCAAGGTTGCTTGGCGCAGCGGCTGCATGCGTAATACTATTGTCTTTTGCAGCTGAAGATCGTAAATCGTATTGAGTGGCTGCATCCAGGCTTAGTGATTTGTCAGCAGATTTTCGCAATCTTGGCGATAGTAATGTTCCTTTTAAAAAAATATTCTTAAAAAGTGCTTCGAAATCGTCTTTTTGTCGCTTTGGCGTCGAGATCCGGTTTTGGAGCTGCAATTCCTGTTGTGATTATGTACAAGAAAGCTTCTCTGTGCAAAAACTTTTTCTGTAAAAGCTTGCTGTGTGTAAAAGCTTCTCTGTGTGTAAAAGCTTCTCTGTGTGTAAAAGCGTCTCTGTGTAAAAGTGTTCTGTGTGTAAACGCTTGCTGTGTGTGAAAGCTTGCTGTGTGTAAAAGCTTCTCTGTGAAGAAGCTTGCTGTGTGTGAAAGCTTGCTGTGTGTAAAAGCTTCTCTGTGTAAAAGCTTGTTGTGTGTAAAAGCTTCTCTGTTTAAAAAGCTTGCTGTGAGTGTAAACGCTCGCCATGTGTAAAAGCACTGTGTGTAAGTGTTCTGTGTGTAAACGCTTGCTGTGTGTGAAAGCTTCTCTGTGTAAAAGCTTCTCTGTGAAGAAGCTTGCTGTGTGTGAAAGCTTGCTGTGTAAAGCTTCTCTGTGTAAAAGCTTGTTGTGTGTGTAAAAGCTTCTCTGTTTAAAAAGCTTGCTGTGAGTGTAAACGCTTGCCATGTGTAAAAGCACTGTGTGTAAGTGTTCTGTGTGTAAACGCTTGCTGTGTGTGAAAGCTTGCTGTGTGAAAACGATTTTGTGTGTAAAAGCTTGCTGTGTGTAAAGGCTTCTCTGTGTGTAAAAGCTTCTCTGTGTGTAAAAGCGTCTCTGTGTAAAAGTTTCTGTGCGTGTAAAAACTTGCCATGTGTAAAAGCACTGTGTGTAAGTGTTCTGTGTGTAAACGCTTGCTGTGTGTGAAAGCTTGCTGTGTGTAAAAGCTTCTCTGTGTAAAAGCTTCTCTGCTTGAAAAGCTTGCTGTGTGTAAAAGCTTCTCTGCGAAAGAACTTGATGTGTGTAGAAGCTTTGTAGTACAAAGTAGTACTGGAACGTGTTTTGTGCAAGCTTTGTAGTACAAAGTAGTCATGGGAAGTAGTTTGTGGTGTGTGCAAGCTTTGTAGTACACAGTAGTACTGGGAAGTGCTTTGTGCAAGCTCTGAAGTACAAAGTAGTACTGGAACGTGTTTTGTGCAAGCTTTGTGATACAAAGTAGTACCGGGAAGTAGTTTGTGCAAGCTTTGTAGTACAAAGTAGTACTGGGAAGTGCTTTGTGCAAGCTTTGTAGTACAAAGTAGTACTCGGAAGTGCTTTGTGCAAGCTTTGTAGTACACAGTAGTACTGGGAAGTGCTTTGTGCAAGCTTTGTAGTACAAAGTAGTACTGGAAAGTGCTTTGTGCAAGCTTTGCAGTACAAAGTAGTACTGGGCAGTGGTTTGTGCAAGCTGTGTAGTACAAAGTAGTACTGGAACGCGTTTTTTGCAAGCTTTGTAGTACAAAGTAGTCCTGGGAAGTGTTTTGTGCAAGCTTTTGTAGTAGACATCAGTACTGGGAAGTACTTGACTTAAACATAGCCAAGAAGAACTTAGCTGACATATGGGAAGACATGGAATGAGATGAGAAGAGCTCAGATGAGATGAGTTGAGATGAAGTGTGAAGTGTGGAGTGTGGGGTGTGAAGAGTGCAATGTGAAGTGTGAGGAAAGTGTTTGAATTGTGCCGGGGTCGGGCGCAGGTCATGTTCTTGGACAGCAACACTGCAACAGCTTCGCACAAAGCACGCACGCACGGGCCTGGCTGGCGCACGGCGCATGCAAGTTCCTTAGTTGTAGTACTGGGAAGTGATTCATGAAAGCTTAGATGACATATGAGAAGAGATGAGATGAGAAGAGATGAGCTGGGATAAGGTGAGAAGAGCTCAGATGAGATGAAGTGTGGAGTGTGAAGAGTGCAGTGTGAAGTGTGGGGCGTGAAGAATGCAGTGTGAAGTGTGGAGTGTGAAGAAAGCAATGAGAAGTGAGAAGTGTGAAGTGTGGACTGTGAAGTGTGAAGTGTGGAGTGTGAAGTGTGAAGTGTGAAGTGTGGAGTGTGAAGTGTGAAGTGTGAAGTGTGAAGAGTGTGAAGAGTGCAGTGAGAAGTGTGAAGTGCGAAGTGGAGCTTCAAATGTAACATGTGAAACAGGACGCCACTTTCGCAGAGTGCACGCACGCACGGGTTTGGCTGGCGCACGGCGCATGCAAGTTCTATAGATGAGAAAGGTCTTATATATATATAAATATAAATATCTTTAAGGCAACTTCCGCCCCGCCTCGTGCGGGTACTACTGGTAATTATCATTATTGTTAGATAATGATTAGTACCGTCGGGTTTTCTTTTTCTTTTCCCATGGCTTTGCCCGCTACAGCAGCTCTTTTGGCCAGCATCGGCCTGGTCGGCCTGATCGAGCGATGATTCTCGAGAGGGATTCGGATAGTGAGGGCTGGGTAGCCTCTGAGGGCATTTGGAAGCCTGAGACTTTCAGTTTTGAAAGGATCCGATTGTGCTTCAAGTGTACTGCTGTGGAAGCATTGCAAGATGACACTTATCAGGAATGGAGCGTTAATGGGGCTGCCAATGGAGCTCCGCCTGACTGGGGCACGTCTACCATGACTTGTCTTTCCAAATGGGAAGCTGAATGGAATGTGTGATTGTTTTTTTATTGCTTGTAAAGTTTTTCTTGGTTTGTTCTCAATGCATATGATCTAAAGTTGTTTGCTGATGCATTGATTTTTCTTTTCCATCGATGTTGTCGTTTTTGACTGCATCGATGATTCACGTACCTGGGGCTAGATCCTCAGGACGTTGCCACGATAGTATGGTTAGTTATTCATGATAATCTTCAATTGTGGTATAATAGCTAATGGTTAGTTAAACAGGTTTCTGCAGTTACTATTCAGAAGAAACCATTAGTATATTAACCATTAGTATCAATCATCAAGATGAATTATGAATTCCTTAGTGTAAACCATTAGGTATTAATGCTATCCGTTTTGAATTCAACCATTCCTTAGAATACCATGTTATATATATATTCCAATATTATTCACCACTATTGGAATATTAATTTAACCAATATTAGAATAATAGTGGTTAACCCTTATATATACACTGGTTGGTGGTTTCCAATATGGCTTTTATTTTCCATTTCATATATGGGATGTCATCCTTCCCATTGACGAACTCCATCATTTTTCAAGATGGCTATTGCACCACCAACCAGATGTTATAACCCCCCAAAAACCATAGAATTCACCAAAGTTACCCTCTGGTAAACTAACATAACTGTGGAAAATCTCAATTTTTAATGGGTAAATCCACTATCAATGGCCATTTTCAATAGCAAATTGTTAAATTACCAGCATGGAATCAACCAGTAACCATGAAATCGTGGCCGGCATCGCACCAGGTGGAGCGATGTTGGCCATGGTGTCCACCGCCATGCTCCCGGAAGCCTTCAAAGGTGCCGCGTGCCAACGATGGAGAAAGCCTAACTTCCATTGAAATGGTCAATAGTGAGTGGCTAATAGCTGGTTGGTGGCTAATAGCTGGAGGCTGGATGGGGTGAACGTCATGGTGATCTATATAGCTGGCTGGTGGTTTGGAACATGTCTTTTATTTGTCCATTCAGTTGGGAATGTGCAACAATTTCAGCATGAGCTTCGATTCACTCATACATTTCAGTCAGACATGTCCCATCCATTGTCTTTTGCCGCTCCTTGATGCTCAGGGGCCCCTTTTCAGGATCTAATCCAAACCAGCCATTGCGGCTGTCGGTGCTGTGGCATAAAAAGGCTGCTGAGGCCTTCTTGCGTGTGAATTTCCATTTGAACGATCGTGAGCCCAATCATTTGCTCCATTGTGCTACCACCGCTACATTGGTAGCGGGGCAGGACTCCATCTGGGGCCTGCTGCGACTACAAGATTGGGGAGCCAGAGGTTCTGATCACCTTCGGCTACAAGTCAGGCAGTTCTTGCGAACTCTTGCCCCTTTTCATTTGGCGACTGTTTGTGCATTGAGCTTGGAGAACATTGACACTATCAGGGAGTTTGTAAACTACTAGCTCTACTGGTTGATTCTGTTCACCTTGCACGTCATTGTCTTTGTGTTGAATCAAGAGTATAAGTACGGCAAGAACCTAGGGGCATTCCTGAACTTTTCTTGTTTCTCCAGAACTTCTCCTTTGACTTGTTCTTTTTCTACAATCATGTCTTCTGAAGGAAGGGATGTGATACCTAGCTGGGATGGAACAGCTAGAACATGGAGAAGGTACACCAGGGAAGTTGCCTGGTACTTTCGTGCCACGCCGTCCCACAAGAGACGCTATGTGGCGACCAAACTACTCAGCCGGCTTACCGGCTCCGCCAGACTTTTGGCGATGTCATGGACCGATATGGCGCTGGATGACTACAACGGGACAAAGACCCTGCTGCAGCGACTCGCAGTGAGTCCTCTTGTTCGTCAGTCGCTTCCCAACGCATCTGCAATTTGTGCTCAGTACTTTGACTTCCGAAGGAAGGTCAATGAGCCTATGACCACATTCTTGGTGAGAGAGTCTTTGGGCTATACTGAGTTTGTAGAATCGTTGGTGAGATTGGCTGAAGAAAAGAAGGGACTGCGTCCTGAAGACTCAGATTTTGGTCTTCCACCAGCTCCTCAGTATGATGAATGGTCAACGTGGGAACGAGATGAAGATTTTCCTGAAGCTGGATGGTCATGGCACCGTGATTATGATGCCGTGCCCACCGTGGAGCGTGGAGTCGGAACTTCTCCCATGGCTGACAGTGGTTCACCTGCAGGAACCTATAGCCGTATTCCTCAAGAATCCCCAGCTGCAAGCCGACGGTCGGCAGGTGTTCAGCCGTCTTTCTTTGATGATGACGAGGTCAACGAGCTGACCTTTGCTGACTCCTTTGTGCTAGGTGTTTTGCGAGGATTCCGAGTTTTGCAGGCTGCTGGATTGACACCAGAAGAACGACGTGTGATCTTGTCCTCCACACGTGGTTCCTTGGAGTTTGACCAAGTGACCAAGGCACTTCAAACGCTTTGGGATGAACAATTTGCTGGACAACGTGCTCAAGTGCATCATTCCAACTTTCAGGAGACCTATGCGGCCGAGATGGATGAGGCTGATTCCTGGCAGTGGGAAGATGCACAGTATGCCGAAGATTGGAGCTCATGGCATGATCCTTACTGGGATTGGTCCGAAAGCTATGTGGCTGAACAGCCTGAAGAACCTTCTTCAGCTGACGCTGAGGACCCTGCCATCAAGGAAGCTCAACAGGCTGAACGCGTTGCGGAGTCACTTGCTTTGGAGGCTCAGCGCACTTGGTCAGAGGCACAACGTGCCACAGCTGCTCTGAGGAAAGACCGGGGCTTTGGTCAGCATCCTTCCTTGCCTGGCCAAAAGGGAAAGGGCTGCTGGATTTGCAATGGGCCACATATGGCCAAGGATTGTCCTGATCGACGCCATCCAAGCATGATGAAAGGCAAATTCAAGGGCAAGCAGTCCTACATGTCTGAATATGACGACAGTGTCCCCTATTTCCATGAAGACCTCTATGCTGGTCGCGTGAAGGGCAAGAAAGGTAAGAACAATCACTGGCTTGAAGCGCAGGCTTGGATGAAAGGGAAGGGTCCACGTCCTTCTCAACAAGGCAAGGGTCAAGTCCTTCGCCCACCAGTGAACTCCTATCACTCGGAAGTCTTCTTTGGTGGTCTCGAGCTTCTCAGTAGTGCCAATGAGGTGCAGGCCAGCAGCACAGAATGTTTGCCTAGCACTCATGGTCTTCTAGATTCAGGAGCTACAGCATCAGCTGGCCCTCAGATAGCTGTAGAGAATTTGGTGGCTGCCGTACTTGCGGCAGACCGACAAGCTGAGATTGAAGTCCGCCAGTCCGATCGCCCTTATTTTCGCTTTGGCAATGGTCGGTGGGGTAGGGCACTATACAAAGTTGTTATTTCCTCAAAGGTCAGCGGTATTCAGCGAAGTTTTGGTTTGTATGCACTTCCAAATCCTTCAGAACTTCATAGACCTGACTTTGACAAATCTACTTTGGTTCCCATTCTCATCGGTATGGATCACCTATCTGGACCTCACTCATCTATGACCATTGACTTCATGACTGGCATGGCTTTGGATTCTAGTGAAGAAAATCCCGTAATCTACCAGTTGAAGGCGAATCGTAAGGGTCACTATGTGTTGGACATCATCTATTTTCTCACCAGGGGTTGCACTTCTACAGAGGGTCATCCACGGGTACATGTTGTGAAACACACACCATCAGCCACCATTGAGAACAATTTCATTCAGTTCATGCCGATCGAGTTTGATGCGATGATGATCGATGTGAAGATGCCCATGAATGATCCACAGATGATGTCACGTGCAAAGCGAAACTTGCGAAAGTTGCATGAGAGCAGTCGTCAGTTTCGAATGAAACTGCAGCACTCTGCTCGAATGTCTTGCGAGACTGACGCGCTGCCCAATTCGAGTCCACCAGCCAGTTCCAGCCATGAGCAAGCGGAACTCCACTATGAGTCCAGAACAGGTGGAAAAGTTCGACGAGATTGTGGAGACCACACCAGGCAAGTCCCAGACTCGTCCATTCGAGCATGCTCGTCGAGTGGGGCCGGACTTGCGGGACCCACGAATGAAGGCCAGTCAGTGGCCATGCTTTGGCAATCACCAGGAAGCCAAAGCCCATGCCAATCCACACGGCAGTTGGGTGCATTGCAAGATTTGCAATGTTCGACTCAGCTACACTCCTCGAGTCGGCTCAGCGGCTCAGACAACAAAGGTGGAGAACGAGCACCAGGTGCAGAAGATGCTCAACGAGTTGGAGATCCTTTTGAAGTCGGTGCCTCCGACGTCAGAACTTTGTCTGGCCATGCAGAAAAAGATCGACGCAGAGACGGTTCTGATGAGTGGCATCCAGAAGCACCTGGAGATCAATGCCAGCCAGATCAAGCCCAAGGCCAAGGCGGGCTACCTCAAGATGGCCAAGTCCGTTTCTCCGACGGGCTCATGGGAGCACGTTCACAACATGGAGGCGGAGAGCTCACTCTCCCGAGATCTCCATGCTCATCTGAACTCCGAGGAGATGGCACAGTTGATGGCAACCATCACTCAGCGCAAGGAGACCCAGAAGGAGAGCGAGGTGTTTCACATCGACACTCCGCCAGGGGACAGTCCGTGAAACCGGCTTCAACTTTGAAGAGATCTATGAGCCACACTTTGACACCTTCGAGCTCTACGTCTCCGAAGTCCTCTATGAAACTGAAGAGCTCTACGTCCAAGAAATCATCTATGAAACTGCCGAGCTCTTCTTCCAAACAATCTTTGACGTCCATGAAGAGCTCTTTTCCTCTGACGAGATCTATGGCGGCTCGAGTCCTTTTCTTGGCAACTACTCTGATGAGCTCTATGGTGTCACTGGCCTCAGATCTTTTGCTGGACACCCAGGATGGTGTCTGGGAGATTGCATGCGCTCCACATTCATGGCTCTCTCAGGCATGTGATCAACAGGGCTTGCGAGCTCGACGTATCAACCTTGAGCAGGGCTACAACCTGTATCAGGACAAGACATGGGAGGACTTGCGATCCTTGAGGCGAAAGCATCGTCCAAAGAGGCTGTGGATTTCCTTGCCATGTACCAAGTGGTGCCAGTGGAGTTACATCAACTACTCCACGCCGGAGAGGAAGTTGATTCTAGCGGCATACCGTCGCAAAGAACTTCGCATGCTTTGGAAGATGGTGCACTTCATAGAAGAAGCGCTGGATGAAGATCCTCTCCTGGATGTCTTCTGGGAGTGGCCATGGCCCTGCATAGGTTGGCAACAAGCTCCTCTTCAATATCTACAAACCATTCTTGAAGCACGTGGTCGGGAGTGGCTACGATGCCGCATTGATGGCTGTAACTATGGTCTTCGTGAAAAAGATGGAGCTGGAGACTTTTTGAGAAAGCAGTGGCTGGTGCGCACAACCAGCACCTATTTCCATCAGCGCTTTGCTGCCAAAACCTGTCCTGGAGGTCATCGCCATAGCCAAGTAGCCGGCATAGAGACAGCCAAGAGTTCATATTACCCTTGGCGCATGGTCAAGTCGATCGCAACTGCTTGGCGACAAGAGCTTCTTTCTGACCGCAGTCAACGACTTCTGTTTGCAAAGGAAGATCAACCCATGATGCTGTCAGTTGAAGAAGAACTCAATGTGCTTGAAGAGCAAGGACACATTCTTCCTGCTATGAAGGCGATGGAGCCTGCGGAAAGTGTGCCCTCTGATGCTGATCTCCAGAGATGGCGTGCCAGAGTTTCTCATTTTCACAAAGCAGCTGGGCACCCTACCAATCGAAACTTGGCACGGGTGATCCGTGACTCTGGGGCACCACAATGGAAGATTCAAGTTGCTCTGGAGCACAACTGCGAGACATGTGCTTCTCTCAAACCAGGTGGGGTCTCATCAGGACAGATACCACCGGCATCAACACATTGTCTTCCACAAGCTTGGCAAGTGATTGGCTTGGATACCAGTGAGTGGTTGGTGCCAGGTTTGAAGAAGAAGGCACGGTTTCTTTTGATGATAGATCTTGCCACGAAGTTGCGCGTGGTCTCTGTCATCAAGATTTACCCAGAGCTGGCGATGCAATCAGAAAGTGCTGAAGAGATCATAGAATCCTTCTCAGCGAGCTGGTTGGCACATTTTCCAAAGCCTCAAATGGTCGTCGCCGACAATGCCAAGAGCTTTACATCAGTTCAGCTACATGAGTTTTTTCATGCCCAAGGGATTGAATTGAAGTTCCCTCCTGAGAAAGAACCTTGGAGTCATGGAATTGTGGAAGCAGCTATTGCTGATATCAAACACACTGCGACGGCGATCCACCTAGAAGCTTTGGAAAACTCTCCAGACATGACAATGTCTTTGGCATGTTCAGCTCTCAACTCCACCGAGTTCACGGCAGGTTTTTCTGCACATCAATGGGCATTCGGCTCTCACTATGCCATCAGCGATGAGGACACGCGTCTTTGGCAATCAGTGGGCAACGCCAAGACCAACTTCATCAGCGTAGCAAAAGCACGACAAGATGCTGAAGAGATTGCACGAAAAACCAGAGGCCAACGAGTGTTGAGCAAACTCTCCAACACCAGTGTCAGGCAGCCGCCTCGACACTACAATGTCTCCGACCTTGTCATGGTGTGGAGAAAGGTGCAAGCGGGTGAGCATCACCTAGGCGTCAGAGGTGGTCTCCGAAAATCTGGTCGACCACATTGGGTTGGACCAGGAAGGGTAGTTCTTTCTGAACCCTTAGCTCACCAGGAGCCTGATGACTCCCGCCAGCACATTCTCTGGATTTTGATGGGCAAGAAACTTTGGCGCTGCTCCATTCACTCAGTTCGACCTGCCAATGAAACCGAGCGTTTGCACCATGAGCTCACCAACAAGGAGGATCCGTCACAGTGGCGCACCTTGGCGGACATGCTCCCTCAAAAGGAGTTCATAGATGTCACTTCTGAAGAGCCAGGACCTGGTGAGATCGAGGTTCCTGACTTACCTGAGCAACCAGACCGCTCCACAATGGTGCCCATTATGAGAGCTCATGGCAAGCAGACTTACGGTCCTGAAGATTTACGACCGAAGTATGGACCTGTGCCATATCAGAAAGTTCATCGCTCATCTCCAATTGGCCAAGATCGACAGTATGTGGAGGTCAAGAATTTTGTGCCAGCTGCAGCATCAAGTTCACCTTCTTTGCCATCTAGGTCTAAGACCACTTCCTCTGCGCAGCCTCCTCTTGCAGAAGATGTTCCTATAGATGAGGGTCGAGACTCTGACTATGAACCATCAATAGCTCCTGACCCTGTGAATGAATACGACTTGAAGGAACCAGAGCAGAAGAAACCAAAGAGAGAGGACTCCTATGATCTCAAATGGTTAGAAGCCCTTGAAGCTGAGGCGGAGAAGGAAATCACTCATGATGATCTTTTCACGACTCTTGATAGCTACGAGGGCTAGTGCCTCATGTTTGAGCTGGACCTGAATTTTTCTTCACACAAACAGTGTAGGAACTTTCAACATGATCCACTTCTCTATTTGGTGAAAAAGCTCAACAATGCAGAGGTGTCTTTGAAGAATTTGTCTGCTGCAGATCGTGTTCTTTTTGAGAGAGCAAAAGCCAAGGAAGTGAGTTCCTTTTTGAAACATGCGGCAGTCCGCCGCTGCTTGAATGATGAAGAGGTGAAGAATGCTTTTGGTAGCGGTCGAATTTTGAAGTCCAGGTGGGTATTGACCTGGAAATCAGTTCCTCCTGATGAGAAGGAGGAAGCGATGAAAGATGTCATGCAGAATGACAACACAGTCACATCAGCCTGTGGAAGCAAGCGTGCGAAAGCTCGTATTGTTCTTTTGGGTTTTCAGCATCCTTCTCTTTTAGATCGCAATTTCAAAACCAGTGCACCTGTCATTTCCTCCATGGGCAAGAACATGATGTACATGGTTGCGACTTTGTATCAATGGCATTTAGAAGGGTTGGATTTAGCTACGGCATTTTTGCAAACCATGCCAACTGCTGCTGATGATCAACTCTACACATTTGGAGTGCCAGAGCTCTGCAAAGCTTTGGGTGTCCCTGAAGGTTCTGCTCTTAGAATTCTTCGCAACATCTATGGCTCCACAACTGCACCGCGAGGCCTGTGGCTTAGCTTGTCTCAGAAACTTGAGTCTCTGGGGGGCATTCCCACTCTTGGCGAGCGATGTTTGTGGTGTTGGTACTCCAAGACTGAAAAGGACATCACAGGTAAACATCCCAGGTTGATTGGCATGATGGGGGGTCATGTGGATGATTTTCACAGAATCGGAGATCGCACTTCAGCTGAGTGGTGTGAAGTTTGTCAACGCATTGATTCTGCATACCAGTGGGGTACTATCAAGAAGGGATCCTACAGACATGCAGGATGTGATGTTCACACCGTCATTGACCGCACTGGCAAGTTCAGCATTCGTGTTGAACAACAATCATATGTGGAGTCTTTAGCGGATGTAGATATACCACCTGAACGTCTACGTAGCAATGGTCCTCTAAGTTCTCATGAAGTTGGTGCATGTCGTGCAGCTTTAGGAGCCTTGCAGTGGTTAGCAATTCAAACACAGCCTTTGTTGACTGCTCGATGCAATCTTCTTTTGACTGAGATCACCATGGGTGGCACACTTGAGCACGCGCGTGAGATCCAAACGATGATAGGAGAGGTCAGAAACCATGCAACTGTTTTGGAGTTTTTTCATCTACCTGATGTGAAAGCTTGGAATGAAATGATTTTCATCAGTATGGGTGATCAAGCACATGCCAACCGCAACAAGGGTGGCAGCACTGGTGGAATGGTTCATTTGGTTTCTGGTCCCAATTCTCTTGATGGCCGTGTCAGCAAGATGATGCTTCTTTCATGGCGCACCTGGAAACTGAAACGACGTGCCATTGGCTCAAACGATGCTGAGGTACAAAGTATCCTTGAGGCTGAGGATGTGAACTTCCGAGCGCGTTTGCTTTGGGCTGAGATTCATGGCTGCCGAATTAGCCATCCAGGTGAATATCGAGAAGACTTGGTGGATGTGACCGAGCGGTTGAGTTTGCTCGTCAAGGGGGTTTTGTGCACAGACTCTCGTGGCGGCTACGACGCTGTTGAGGTGAATGAATCACCGCTCTTGGGCCTGAGCAATTTGCGAGCGGCCTTGCAGGCATTTCAGCTTCGCGACAATCTGAAGCGCTGTGGCAGCGAGCTGCGATGGTTGGCTTCAGACTACGACTTGGCAGATGCCTTGACGAAGAAGCGATCTGAGTGTAGAGCCGGGCTCCAAAGATTTCTCCAAACTTGGGAATGGGCCATCCTTTTTGATCCGACTTTCACTTCAGCCAAACGCAATAAGTCGGTAGGGAAGTCAGCGTTAGACCGCTTGACCATGGTCCAAGTGGATGAAGGAAGTCTGACTGAAGAAGAATGTTTACTGGTGCAACAATTTCAGCATGAGCTTCGATTCACTCATACATTTCAGTCAGACATGTCCCATCCATTGTCTTTTGCCGCTCCTTGATGCTCAGGGGCCCCTTTTCAGGATCTAATCCAAACCAGCCATTGCGGCTGTCGGTGCTGTGGCATAAAAAGGCTGCTGAGGCCTTCTTGCGTGTGAACTTCCATTTGAACGATCGTGAGCCCAATCATTTGCTCCATTGTGCTACCACCGCTACAGAATGTCATCATCCCAACTGACGAACTCATATTTTTCAGAGGGGTTGAAACCACCAATCAGATAGCTGTTAATGATTAGTAACAATAGCTATTAATATTGGTCACAATATACATATATTGTTTTGTTTTTTTACAGTATTACATGTGTATATATTTTACACAGGGTCAATCCATCAATGAATTGAATGAACAGTTGGAAACATGATGGACACATTTACAGGAACCTCTTCATGTGTTATTACGGTAAGAAAAACAATTTGATTTCCGGATAAGAGTTACCCGTAAATCAATGCATTGATGATTCGATTCTAAAGTATATATATATAATTAGGGTAAATCCATTAGTATATAATCCATTGATACATACTTTGTATACAATCCATTGATACATTCTTAGTATGTAATCCATTCATAAGTATAAACCCATTCAAACGTTGGTCATCACTAGTTCCGAATTCAAACGGTGCTCAAATCTAGATGTAGGTTCCGATGAAAAACCATGAAAGTTCGGTGGTTCAATCCACATTTCATCCGCTGAAACCGACTGGATGGGTAGTTTTACTCATCCGCTGAATCGTCTTTTGGTATCTGGCTGTGATTATCGAGCCGTTCACCAGCTACAAAAAAAATGCAGGGTATCTAAGATTGGCACCAAATTTTGTTCATGTTGTTGCAAAAAAAAATCATTTTCCAGTGTTTTCTGGGTGAAATTCGATGTTTATCCCAGCTTTTGGAGAGTTCATTGCCCCTAGGGTCGAGGTCACCATCCAATTTTTCGAGGATTTGTCACGGGTGGATTTTCTCACCGTTACCCCGGGGCCCCGAGGTGCTGGGGATAAGGCGGGGCTGATCTTCGTCCTGGGCTTCGTGCTGTCGGTGTGGATTACCTGCGTGGGATATTGCTATGGCGGTCCACAGGGCTAGCTGGAGATAGCTGGAGGCTGGATGATGAAAGTCATGGTGATCTATAAGATTTAGCACTATTTAACCAAGAAACATTGATGAAAGTCTGATGCTAAAATATTCGAAATGGTGATCTATAGGATTTTACTATGAAACATTGAGAGTTGTATAATGATTGACTAATGGTTTAGTTGTGGATTGTAATTGTTAATAGTAGTGAAGTCAATAATTAATAGTCATAGTCATTAACTGATTGTTGGTTTGGAACATGGCTTTTATTTTTCCATAATACATGGAATGTCATCATCCCAACTGACTTTCATATTTTTCTCGGAAGTGTACATACATGTTTGTGAATGAAGAACGCCATGCAGGCTTCAGTCACAGCTGAGATCACGGAGATCGGCATTCAATGGGAAAGTGGAAACACTGACTTTCATATTTTTATATATTTTTCAGAGGGGTTGAAACCGCCAACCAAATTTTCATATCTAGTGGGATTTCACCCATTGTTACCCTCCAATGTCATCAGCTCCATGGCTGGAAAATCAGACATAGCGTGCTTCGATGATCTGATTTCGTCCATCCATCTGATAGAAAGTATTAATGGAGGTTCAGTGAACCATAATAGAAGTATTGATGGATTTACCCTCTGGTTATTTAACATAGCCGGTTTACCTCGGTTTACCTATTAAACATGGTGATTTTCCATGGCTATGTTAAATAACCAGATGGTATTAATGGAGAATCAGTGAACCATAATAGAAGTATTGATGGATTTAATGGAAGTGAACCATACATCTACTATCCATATCTGATACTTCATTAATAGAGGTTTCTCATCCATCATTTTTGTTATATTGATATCCAATGGTGTATTTACCTCAGCGATGTGTGGGGTCAAACTTGGATGGATGATGAAACTAAAACAAGATGCACACATATGCAAACTATTGATGGGGATAATGATAATATGTCTGGGCAAATTATAGTGACCTCACTGTGACCCCGCTGTGACCTCACTGGAATCATGGTTAGTAAGGGAAATCATCTCCATTGTGGGCCTTGATTCAGATTGGTGAAATGTTGTAGTTTACCCAGATATGTAGCAACCAGTTATTTGCTTTCACTATTGCATCTAAGATTGGCTGGAATTGTATGATTGGGACAACTATGGACAGTTGTGTGTGGTTTTGAAGGTTGTTTCATTGGCTTTACTCTTCCTAATTTGGGATGATCAATTTAAGATGCAACTGTACACTATCAATAAACTAAGGAGGGGTATCATCTAGTTTGATACGATTTGATTGTCCATTCCCACTAAAACTATTTTTTTTGATTTCCAGTTTTCAGGCGTTTCCGATCCACAGGGTCTTTCAATCTTTCAGGTGTTGACTCTTTGATGGCGGGGGCTGTAACGTTGTATCAACACGAATCCCTGTCCTAGATTTGACCAACCTTACCATTTCTGATTGGTGGTTTGGAACATGGCTTTTATTTTTCCACAATACATGGAATGTCATCATCCCAACTGACTTTCATATTTTTCAGAGGGGTAGGTATACCACCAACCAGATTTATATAAAAGAAGAACTTGTATCTGCTTCCCCTCTATAGAAGGGAACCAAAGGCCAGAAACAGGCGTTTCGCTTGTGAAGCAACACAGCTGAACGGCCGAATCAGGGTGAAACGACTCGAAAACATAAGGAGCACGCGTTACTGTTGAGGTTTCCCATTTAGCTTAAACATGTGCTTCGTAGCTTGAAAACATTGACAGTTTAATCTAAGTTACATGTACCATCCCTAACAAATCAAAAATGGGATGGTGGATCCATGTTTTTATTTACTAATCATATCCCATTCATATCCCAATGATAGTCTGATAGTCCATGAATGTATCCCATGAATATTTGATGAACATATCCCATGAATGTGCCATGAATATGATGTTCCGTTATATTTCCATTAACCACTGGATAGGCCACGGGGATTCTCAGCACCTCACACTTGCCCCAGGCAACCCGTTTGAACGTTTGAACAGAGAACAGCCTGGCTTCGCTGCGCACAAAGACTGCGTGGAAAAAAAATGGATCGCAGTGGGGCTGGAATGGTTCCCACAGTCCCCAAAAGGGAGCCTCCTAAAACAATCTTGAACAACCACTAGGTAAAATCAGAAAACATCACAAAAGGTATTCCTAGACCCTCCAAATATCCAACAAATATGTTCTAAAATTCTAAAACTATGGGGTAAACCACATTTTTTAAAGGTACTTGACAGGTCTAGGTACCAATTTGGTTTCTGTATTTGTCCCCAAAAGGGCATTAGCGCCTTGCCGAGTGCTTCAGTCTTCATTGATCTGTGAACCCGATGGCGCCATCACTTTCAACAAGAATTGGTACATGCCAAAATGCGATTTATCACCACTTTCCCGCCGAAAGTCGCATTTTTTTCGAGTATCCATCAAGTTTGAGACAAGCTCAATTGGTGGTCTCCTGAAATAGGGGTACCCCAGTCATCATCAATTTTAATGGGATTTTCCATGAAATAAACCATCCAGCTATTGGGATACCACCATTTTATGGAAACCGCCAATTCTTCATTGGGTTGATGGTTAAATCCTCTTGGGAAGCCGTAAGGGGCTTCCAAGGCAGGGCTACAGTGGAAAGTGCACAGCCGCAGCGTGCCCGTGCGGCTGCCCAATGGCCAGGGAATTGTCAGATGAGCCATTAAAAATACCTGGTTAATTGATTGCTGTAGGGGGATTATACTACCTGGTTTACTGGGGATTATGACAACCCATAGTAGGGAAACCTATCAACCAACTACCGTAGTATAATGAGATGGGATATGGGTATTTTTAATGGCTCAGATAAATCCAATTTGTTTTCAAGCTGGCTTCAGTGCAGTTTTTGCTGCCTGCTTTGTCCATTGCTTATTGGGGAAAATGATGACAAACCATGTGACGGTGGGATGCCCCAATTTTAGTCAAGCCATGCTTATGGTTTCAAGAGCAAGCCTTGACAATTCCATACCAGAAAGAGGGGAATCCAGGCATGCGAATACATGATTTTAACCATGCAATAAACATTGGATATGGAAATCAGAGCATGAATTTAATTACCACTACAGATATATAATCCCTCCCCCTGCTATGAAATACAATCTTTGAAACCTTGGTTTTGGACTGGATCTAGTTCATTTGCGGTCACTCACTGGTGGTATTTAATTTTATGGGGCTGGGATTGGTAGATAGATGCTAGGCCCCAAAGATTGAGAAGCATAGCATAGATGATGATTTGACAGAAACTTGAATGGTTCCTCCCAGAAAAAAAACATGAAGAACATATGACACAATGATCAGGCCTGTTTTTTCTATGTTTTTCTTTGATTGCGCAACGACCCCTTTCAAGTAAAGCATCAGTTCTTGCACGTCAGTTCCTCAATGAGATCATACGACGTATGACTTGATGGGACATGGATTAACCAGAAATGGGCTGGAATTTGATGGACACCTGAATAAGGGTTATTGATTCCCATCTGGTTGGTGGTTTGGAATGACTTTTATTTTTCCATTCAGTTGGGAATGTCATCATCCCAACTGACGAACTCAACTCCATCATTTTTCAGAGGGGTAGGTCAACTACCAACCAGATTATGATTATTAACCATCATTAAGCATATAATATTAACCATCATCATTAACCATATATAGTGGATTTACCATCATCATTATTAATATGTTTCAATGGAAACTATATAGATTTTCCTATCAAATATTAGGGGTTTGCCCAGTCAAAATCTCAAACATTTCAATGAACTCAGCCATGACATCGCCATGACGCGGAACCGCCCAGGGACCACTCCAGTGGAACCGATATCATCAGCGGATGCACATGCAACGCAGGCGGTTTATCTGGACGCTGCCGACAGATTCTCATCCCGAAGAATTAACGAAAAAAACATATGAGCTAATAACCATGGTTTTAATAACCATTAATAGGGCTAGTCATCCAATGGTTCCACTCGGGATTTATAATAACCATTAATTCAGGATCCTTATTATGGATGGGATGACCATCAACCATCAAACATATGATTCAACAATTCCATAGGATCCATGTATGGTATATTTAGCTACATTGGGATTATTTGGAAAATTACTTTAGGGGTCAATGTAGGTAAATATTCCAGCACCATGGATCCTCTGGGAATTATTCCACATATATGTTGATTATTATTTAACATGGAAACTGCTTGGTGGTGACTGGAACATGGCTGGATTATGACTTTCCATTCAGTTGGGAATGGAAAATCATCCCAACTGACGAACTCATATTTTTCAGAGGGGTAGGTATACCACCAACCAGGAAGCATCGAACGGTTACGTAGCACAGCCAAAAAGGGGGCTTCTTAAAATGATTGATACCCAAGCTCGCTGGATAGTTTATTTCATGGAAAATCCGAAAATCACATGGATGATAAGTGGTACGCCCATTTTAAGAAACCTCCTTATCACCTATCCATTTTTAAAACCACTGATCAGAAATAATTTTTGACTTATTTGCATCTGAACCCATCCAGCATCATCCAACATCAATAGTTGAATGAGGAAAATCATGTTCCAGGCCCAGTTTATCAGGGGGTTCCAGAAACCAGTCAAATAGTCAAGCCGAATCTGGCGAGGACGCCAGATTCTTACGTTGCTCAGTTCCTGGTATTTCGTTACAGTGTGTTAAGGTCTACTTGGTGGCTCATCCCACTTAGTAAGTGGGTTATAACCCCAGTTATAAATGGGATAAGTAGGGTTAATCCACTTATAATTGGGGTTATAACCCACTTGCTAAGTGGGATGAGCCACCAAGTAGGTAGCCTTGTTGTAGCTTTGTGTACTTAGAAATGTATGACATGTAACATAGCCATTGGACATCGAGATTTTCCATAGCTATGTTAAAATGAGGGGTATCCCATTTTCCATCATTTTCCCAAATTCACCGGACACAACGGGGGGGGGTATATCCAATTTGTAGACACACCCAACTTGTATCCAGAGCAAGGTTGTAAGAAGTGAAACTTTGAGTGTGTCCCCAAATCCCCTAGATTGAACATTCTAATTCTAATATGTCTGTGGTTTTTGTTTCGCATATAGACTTAGACCATCACATCCATCACGACTTCTGTGGTTCCTTTGTCTTACCGCGGAATATCTAAGAGGGAACCCAACAATCATACTGTTGCAAGGTGGTCCCGGGATGAACTCCTTCACCGATGGTTGAAACCTTATCGACAATGGGATGTTGACCACCTACTTGTTGTACCTCTGGTAAACGTTAACAACCAACGATGGAAAATCACAATTTTGAATGGGTACATCCACATAAATCCACTATTTCGACTGGACCATTTTCAATAGCTACAGTAACCGTTAAATTACCAGAGGATATCAACTGCAGGATTTCGCAGCCATCCAGATCTACCATAAAGCCTCGTTAGCCTAGTTATCGAAGCTTTGATTTTTCGTTGGTGATACATTCCATTGAAATTTGCGTATCCCGTTAAATCACTTGTTGGAAAAACGATAACGAATACGCAGCTATGGAACTATCCTTCTGAAATATAGATATGGAAAACATGTGTAATTACTTTGCATCACTTCCTAAGAGGATACTTTTCCCTCCAGGAAAATACCATCTGGTAAACTAACAGTTTGCAAAATGGCCATAGAAATAGTTGATTTACCCAGCTTTAACATGGTGGATCTTTCCATAGCAAGCTGTTAGTTTACCCGAGGGTAACCACCAATAACCCATGATTCACCACTACTGACCATCACTATCAATCATTAACCACCACTAACAATCAATAACTGTTAGTTTACCAGAGGGTAACCACCAATAACCACCACTACTAACCAATATTAACCACTATTAATCATTCTCAACCACCATTATTAATTAATCATTGACCACCACTATTAATGAATATTAATGACTATTCATCATTATTCACATGTAGGGTAGATCCACCAGTTTTCATGGTTAAACGGGTTAAATCCACCATTTTCATGGTCAAATCCCATTCAATCACCATTCTTCATGGTTAAATCCACCACAAAAAGGAGTGTAGATCAATCCATTGTTTTCCTATGTGGTCACTCACCTTGAGCGCTAGGTTATTTTGGTGCCGTGACTGCCAAGATTGGCGCGCCCTTCTACGATGGCGGCTGCACGGTGTGGGGCTCAACATTGCCAGCAGAAATGGCATGCTGGACAAGCAAAAACTGGTCCAGGGTGAGTTTCATGGCTATTTTAATGTGATTTAATGAAATTAATGAAATGTTTATGGGATCTAATGATATTTCAATGGAAACCACAGATTTAACCGACACAACATGTTTTCCAACCAAGCATTTTACAGGGATATACAGTAATGGCTGCTTGGTGGTTTGGAACATTTTGTATTTGTCCATCTATTGGGAATAATCATCCCAACTGACTTTCATATTTTTCAGAGGGGTAGGTCAACCACCAACTAGAATATATATTCACGGTGGTGCCCCAAAAGCACAGCTAAATTAGGTTTCTCACTAGCGAATTCCATGGATTATATATGTGTATTTGGGTAAATTGTAACGACCTCACTGTTCTCCCTCACTGGAATCATGGTTAGTAAGGGGAATCATGCAAAATGGCCTTATTTCAGGTTAGTGAACTATTATAATTTGCCATCAATTTGCCCATATATCTAATTATATATATATACATCATATATCTATAGTTCACCGGGCAAAGTAACATCACTGGATGGTTGGTTCTACTTTCTAAATGTCCCTGCTTGTCCGCCTCGGTATCTGGCTGATTGGATAATCCCATCCCCCTAATACTAACTGGTTGGTGGTTTGGAACATGAATTTTCCTGGTTAATCTATGGTTAATCTATGGTCAACAATGGTTAATAATTGGAATAAGAATATATCTGGTTGGTGGTTTGGAACATGGCTTTTATGACTTTCCATTCAGTTGGGAATGTCATGATCCCAACTGACTTTCACTCCATCATTTTTCAGAGGGGTAGGTATACCACCAACCAGTTAAACACCCCTTTTTTGCATGGTCCCAAAGGAATCTGGAAATTCCCTACATCGGTTTCGTTGAACGGGGGTGTTTAAGATTAGGGGGATGGGAGTACTTGATCATCATCAAAAAGCGTCGTGGATCTGACTGAAATAAAAGTTAGCCTCTGGTACATAACTATGGAAAATCACCATTTATAGTGCGTTTTCCCATGTAAAATGGTGATTTTCCATAGTTATGTTAGTTTACCAGAGGGTACAGCATTGGATGAGTCAACGGATTGATTGAGGGGAACTTCATATGATGGTAGGAAGCTACCAACAAACATGCGGAGTCAAGCTACGTCAATAGTTCTCTCCTTCTTGGATTGACCTCACCTTTACACCAAAGTCGGCAAGTGATGTGCAAATGATTAGTAACTGGGATTTCCAGGCAGGGACCCATTAAAATTCTACATTCATTGCTTTGATTACTTTGATTGGCGTTTTTTTGCTGGTTGGTGGTTTGGAACATGTTTTGTTTTTCTATATATATATTGGGAATAATCATCCCAGCTGACTTTCATATTTTTGAGAGGGGTAGGTCAACCACCAACCAGATATATTATTAAATTATTAACCATATGTTAACCATATATTAACCATATATTAACCATACGTATATTAACCATATATTAACCATATATTAACCATCATCATTAACCATATATAGTGGATTTACCCATTGAAATATGTCACGAAAAAAATGGTGGTTTGATTTGTGAACAGCCATGGTTTGAGTGCCGACGGTTACCGGGATGAACAGTTAAATAAGCTTCGCAAAACCACCACTGTTGGGGTCATTTCCCGGATGGGGCCCCATACTTAGCGAAGTTGGTTTATAGCTATAACAACAATAGTGTATGATACTTATATATCCCATATGCTCCATGTATAGTATATTTACCTACATTTGGGCCATTTGTTGGGTAAA
>CAMXCT020000172.1:255000-257500 GCA_947184155.2 Cladocopium goreaui
ATATACGTATACATTACATATGTATGTATTATGTATGTATTATGTATGTATTATGTATGTATTATGTATGTATTATGTATGTATTATGTATGTATTATGTATGCTTTGAAATCGTGTATTTCAGCATGCTTTGAAGGTATGCAGTTTTCCCCAAAGGCAGAGCAAGTCTACAGCAGGCTCTAGATGATAGTCTTACGTGGATCATCTCCCGATCTTTGAGCGGATAGTCATTGAGATACCTGAGCCATGGAAAGGTATACCCTCCAGTAAATTAACATAACTATGGAAAATGGACCATTTATAGATGATTTGCCTACACAAATTGTGATTTTCCATAGCTATGTTAAATTACCAGAGGGTACCCCTGTTGATTGGTAGATGGTGAAACTAACTGGATGGATACATTAGTACTTTGATCTCTTGCTGTAGATGGGGAAGTACTGGGATATATAATCAACCATAATCACAACCCCTTTGAGCGGCTACTTCTCATGGGGGGACCAGACCAAAATGTCAGATACATTTTTTAGGACCCCCCCTTAGATGTAAAAACTCTGTCGCTGAACGTCCTCGAGGTGACGTTTTTGTGGGAGGGTTTTATAAATACCTTCAACATGCAAGCTAACGTTTGTAAAGTCCCCCTGAAAACCACCTTGATAATGTATTTTACATTTGGGTATTGGTCCCCCCGCTAAAAGGGGAGTGATGATATATGCCAAGCAGCAAAAAGTCTATTGTTTTGCAGGCCATCTGAGAGTGGAAGAGGATTTTACAACCTGGCTGGGGATTGTAAGCGATTTTGTTGGAGACATATCAACTAACCCCATGACCCTAATATTAAACACCCCTTTTTTGCATGGTCCCAATGGAATGTGGAAATTCCCTACATCCGCCATGGTTTCGTTGAACGGGCGTGTTTAATATGAACGGGGGAAGGGAAACTAGGCTTATTTGTCAGGGCTCACCTCGGCTTGCCCAATTGGTCCCGGTTAAACCACTGCCGAATATGTTTCTAGTGGGGATATAATTCCGGGAATTCTGGGTAAATTCTGTTTTAAGTTCATCTAGATTAATGTTCTCCTTTCGATTGGGATGTATTAAGAAGCAGCCAAAAACATTAAACTTTTTGCAAGGTGTCAGGTAGCTTGGCAATGGTTTTCCACACGTTTTCGGTTGGGGCTTCCATCAGAACCTCGTCCAGACCCTCCAGACCCTCGGGTCTGATCCAGGAATACTCGACCTTAGCGTGCTATAAGCTGTCGCTAATGATCGGCTTGCCTGTTGTAGGCAGGGTATAGTTTCTATACTAGGTTGTTGGTTAATCATGGTTAATATAATTGTTAATAATGGCTATAACAATGGTTATAATACTGTTAATAATGGTTAATAATGGTTAATTGTGGTTCATAATGGTTATCATAACCTTGGATGGGTAGTTTAATCCTTTAGTCTCTTGGTATCAATTGAGCAATTTGTGGCATGGCATTTGAATTTGTAGTTGTTTGCTTGCATGCTTTGTGTGTACAGTTTTCATCTTGCATGTGTGTTACCAACTTCCCCGCCAATATGGCCCGGAGCTGTTGAGTTCTGCGTTGACAAGCAGTCCGACTCGCGGTATCAATGAGATTATCTACTAACCAGCTAAGATGTTTTTTTGCAGGGCATCCAAGATAAGCACTGTACTGTATAGTTTTCCTTCCGAAACTAAAGACACTACTACGACCTGCAGGCCAACATGCAGTCACTATTGTAGTATTTTTTCCTACACAATGCACACTTGCTCGGTTTAGCAATCTGATGAATGGACGCTAATGAATGAAGCTGGCAGACTTCGAATTTGTATCTTCAGGATGAAAGGTTTTTGGATGCTGAAATTCCCTGGCTCGCTCGCATGGGCTCACCAAAGAATTAGCTGGTCAACGCCTAACCCGCCCGCGCTACAAGTCCAGCATGGTTTTGGGAATGGCATTAAGGGCTAAGCGCCTTAATGACCGCAGGGTTCCTAGATGTTGAGGCGGCCGGCACAAACCTGTGTTGAGTGCTTAACCTTTATTGCCCGGATATTCTCTGCGGGGCACGTTGTGACCCACAGATTGCCAACAGCATTTACTGTATCACAACATGTTTGAGGAACATGTTCTGCGCTAAGTCGAGCTCGCAGCCCTTGGGCCACTCCTGTGTTTGAGTGTGCGGCCCGCAACTCTGTGGTTTCACTGTTCTTGTGTCATGCTTCTACCCCCCGCGGCTCGGTTCGATGCGTTCTTCCTTATACCCTCAACATCCGCATTTGGCCCTGCCAAAGTTGTTGGTTTGCTTATACCTGGTGAACTTCAGTCATTTGTTAGCTGTTTTTATTGGTGTTTATTAAAATGCAACCTGCCCAGATTTTCCTTGTTGAAAACCAAATGCCCTTTGAAAATCAAACATGGCAATGGAGGAACCCGATGTTACAAGGGCCATATAAATTCTAAAAATCCTGATTTTTCTGTGCTGGGAAACG
>CAMXCT020000172.1:262500-265000 GCA_947184155.2 Cladocopium goreaui
GTGTGTGTGTGTTTATATATGTCTATATGTGTTTATATATGTTTGTATGTGTTTATATATGTTTATATGTGTGTTTATATATTATGTTTATATACATATATATGCTCCAGCGTTCCAACCCCCCTCCCTCCCGCCCCCGCCATGGTCATGGGTCAGCCATAGTACTGTCCCCCTCCCCGCCCTGTGGTGTGGTGAGGGTGTGGTACTGTCCCCCTCCCCCTCTGTGGTGTGGTGTGGGTGTGGTACTGTGTGTATATATATATGTATGTATGTATGTATGTATGTAAGTATGTATGTATGTATGTATATATATATATATGTATATATATATGTGTAAATATGTATGTATATATATATATACATATGCTTATGTTATATACACATATATATATATATGTGTGTTTACATATATATATATATACATATGTGAATATGTATTTATGTGTATATATATATGTATACATGTATATTTAGATACGAATATGTATGTATATATATAAATATGTGTGTGTGCCTATGTATATATGTATATGCATGTACCTTTAATATGTGTATATATACTTATATTTAGGAAGTAGATACATAGCACATGTATATTTGACTATAGATAGCACGTAGGTACTTTGAGGGAGTATGTGTGCTACGTAGGTCATCTAAAAGGTATTATGTACCTAGTAAATGCGAGGCAGGTAGTCAGAACCGCTGCAAAAACCTAGCAAATAGGAGGCCTGACCTCAGAAATGCTGCCAATAGCCCAATAGCTTGCAAATAGAAGTGAAGGGGGTGCTACCTCGGGACCCATTGGCGAGGGGGGTAGGAACACGGAACACGAGACCATATATATAGGTATATATGTGTTTATGTATTATAATTTACATATGTTTACATCTGTTTATATGTGTTTATATGTGTTTATATTGATATGTTTATATATTGTATTTGTTTATATATATATATATATGAATGTTTATATATATATGAATATTTATATTTATATATGTTTACCAGATACACCAAAGATCATGCAGATATGAATTTATATGCATTTTTACCTGCATGTGCAGTGTGCACAACACCCTCATATTTTTGAGAGCTTGGAATCTTCATGTCCACAGAAGGAAAAGACAACATAGAGGGGTCCTGGCATACATGTCTAGATTAGTCATCCTGAAGTCCTGAAGTAGAATATTCCCCAGCAAAAATTACTTAATATCATCCACCTATTGGTTGCTTTTCATAGGGGGAAACCTCTATGACTATTTGTTGATCAACGCACCATTTGTCGATGGTCAGAACTACTTATCTCGATGGTTCTTGGTTGGATCCCCCGAAAGTTTGCCATGGTAATCTCCGACAGAAATCCGTGGATCCATGGCTTAAACCATGGTAAAATCACTAAAATATGTTTCCTGGTTTCCACTTGGAAGGCCATTGCAGCCGACCAGAAGTGTGGAGGCGCCGTTGCTTCAACCCATGGGGGTGGTAAACATTAAACATAGGCTGGGTTCCACCCATGAAGCCACAAGGGAGATAAATGTATGTACCGTTTTACCCCTGAAAATCCTGGAGTTGGAATAGAGGTATCCTTCCAGCTGGTATTAAACACCCGGAAACTATAATGTCTACAGATCGAAGGATCTTGCAACGCTGCAGAGACCTCGGGCCCACATCACAGGCAGCGTATGCCATGGCCACTTTGTGCTGTTCAGTGTATCTTCCCAGGACCTCCCAAAAGACTCGACTACAATGATCGAGCTCATCGGGCATGCACTGACTCTGTTGCAAGGCCGTGGTGTGAACCTCCGAGCTTCATCTATTGTCGTGCAGTGTGACAATACACCGCGCGAGCTGAAAAACAATCCTGTCTTCAAGTTTCTGGGAGGTTTAGTTAAATGGCATTGTTGCCCAATCAGCATTGTCTTCGCTGAGAACTGGACACAGCCATGAGGATATAGATCAATGCTTTGGCCAGCTCGCAAAGTATTTGGCCACGGAAGTCATGGATGTACGGGATTTACACAGATTTGGGCACTTAAAATGGGGTTGTGTGATATCAAGGTATGGGATTGTCATGGGATGCGTTGTGTCGATGATTTCTTGATGATCCCCTGGGAGGATTTGTTCCACTGGGACCGGGGAATCTATAGTCCATTTATGTTCTTTTTTTGGGGGGTGCTCAAGCAAATCCAAGTTTTTATGAAGTTTATGTCTATCCATGTACCCTCTGGTAAACGTTTACATAACAAACTGGAAAATCAACACCATTTTCTAGCTGGGTAAATCCACTATTTCGACTGGGCCATTTTCAATAGCTATGTTCGAAGGAAGTTTAGAAGTTAAACTTCCGACAATATGGACAGATGAAACGCAGAGCAGGGAAGAGGCAGAGAGAAGAGAAAGATCAGAAGAAAGAAGAGTGTCAGAAGAAAGCAGATGCCGATGCGCGAAAAGGTGGGAAAGTCGCGAAACACTGTGTTTTCCCAATGATTTGGGGCTCCGG
>CAMXCT020000172.1:267500-294989 GCA_947184155.2 Cladocopium goreaui
TTGTTTACCAGAGGGTACTTTTGTCACATCGGTTATCGTCCTTTGTCCTTCAAGGTGCCACTTGTGCGAAGAGCTGTGAGGGTGAGAAGTGCGGCTTCAAATGTCACTGGCACCCAGTACGTGGAACCGATCTTGCCGAAGGTATTGGAGATTTAACCATGGTTAACCATGCTTCTATCATTGTATTTGAACCATCAACAGATGGGGAATATATTATATATTATAATTGATATATGATGGTTGGTTGATGATTATATTGCCATACTTTAGTCCTTTAGTTTTTTGGTATTAGTGGGATTATCTACTAACCAGCAAAAAAAAAAATGCCAGGTATCTAAGATTGGCAATGTAAAGCCTATATACTTATCCTCCGGTATCCACATGTGGCTTGCTGGAAAACCACTTAAGTTTAGTTCGACGATTTCCCCAAAACCTCCATTTTAGTTCGGGGATTTCCCAGCTCACCATGTTTGATTTCCGGAGGGTATATTGTTTGAATGAATGAAATATTAACTAATATAGTTTTATAACTATATTGATTTAGCTAATATAGTTAATATACTAATATAATATTTCAGCTAACCATGTTTGATTGAATGAATTTGTTCTCTAACTGATATAAACTATATAAACTATATAAACTATATAAACTATATAAACTATATAAACTATATTAAATTGACATATTCAAATCATGTGTGAGATACCTGTTTTTTTCTGGATGTTTGTGTGGTGAATAAAGCGCATAGATTGAGAACGATTGGGATATCTCACCAACATATATCACCAAAAAATGATACATGGGTAATCGTCCCCAAATGGTTGAATGTTCAGTAATTATCCTGAAACTTGGTATCCAATTTAGTGGGATTTAGCCATCAAGAATTGTGAATTTAGGAGTCCCTCATGAAAACTATGGATCTAAATTCAGACGGGCTTTAACTCCCCTCAGAATACTGACAATAATCCGGGATACAATCTAAACAGGTTGTTTTTTTTTGTATATATCATGAGACAGGATGTAATACACGAATTACAAAAAGTATCAAAAAGTGATATATGTGAATATATATATATGTGAATATACCATATATGATATAACACATATGATATAATATGTTTCATAAGATTATAAGTAAAATATGATACCCCATATAGTGCAACAGAAAGGTTTGGCTTTGGAAATCGGGTCCTTCCAAGTTCTCATTCCAATGGTTGTGCCGAGGTGCTGGATCCTTATTCGGTCAGGACGGCTATGGCATGCTATGGAAAATAGGGTTTGACCATGGAAAATCCACCATGACTGGGGAATCTATAGTGAATATGTTTTATTTTTGTTGGGAGCCCTTAAGCAAATCCATGCCACACGAAGCATCATCCATCCCTTTTTTGATTCTCTATAGAGAGCTTTTTGGGCTGTGTTTGAAGATTGAATTGATCGGTTTAAGTGAAAATTTACGGGAAACCTCAATATTTCATGGGACAATCCATAGTTTCCTGTAGATTTTCCCTTACACCAATCCATTGAAAGATGGGGGATGTTTCCCACGATGGATGTGTTCATCAGGGACAAACCAACGTGACTCTGGATCGGAAGTCTGTCTGGGTTTTGTCGTCGAAAAACTGCTGGATATTATGGATGTTCATACCCCGGAAATAGAACATCAGCACGGCTGTGGGTTAAAGCCCTGGTACCCGGATGGTACCCTAGTTAATGGCTGGTATAGCTGGATGGTTATTTCCCCATATGGCAATCTCATAGGTGTTTTAAAGGGAATGTACCCTCTGGTAAATTAACATAGACCCTGAAAATAGCCTAGTTTTAATGGAAACTAATCTTCCAACCCCTATCTGCCAGGGTCTATGTTGATTTACCAGAGGGTAAGTGTAGTTAATGTCATGGGTTTACACACCAACAAACATCACTGAGGGGCATCAGATCCTCATGAATTGTTGAATCTTCAGGAGTTTCCAAATTTCTGGGAACGATCCAAAACAAAAACATGTTGATTTTCAGGATGCTAAAATGGATTCACGCTGCCATCGAAGGCAATGTTATTTCTCTACATAGACCTTATACAGATCAGTCCAGTTCAAGTACCTGAATGACCCCCTCAGCTGTAAGTTGGTTAACACACTATGGAGGTTTCCTAAAATGGTGGATCCCCAGTCGTCACCATAGGTTTCAATACGATCCGTCATGGTCATCCATGTTGGATGGTTTGGGGGGTACCAGGTACACCCAGGCATCGTTTATGGGTTGTATAAACCATCGATTTTTATGGGTGTATTGTTGCTATCTCATATAATACAACCAAAACATATAATTCATACTCATATGGATATAGATACTGTATACACTATTATTCTTATTATTACTGGCATATACATCAAAAATGGAGATGTTCATGGGAAAATCAAAAAAAATACAAACAACATATATCAATAGATCAATGACCATTTCAGGAACCTAAATTGGAGGTACCTAGCATATATTCTTGGCCTATTTTTTTAAGCCTATGTCAGGGAATATCCCCACAACATATGGCCAACAATTTGGTACTAACGTACCTCCATAAAATGGATCCTGAAGATCTCCCATAGAATAGATATCCTCATCCCAACATCCGTTACCCTCTGGTAAACTAACATAACTATGGAAAATCACCATTTTTCATGGGAAAACTCACTATTTCTATGGCCATTTCCAGTTAGCTTTTTGTATGTTTACCAGAGGGTACACAACGTCCAGGAGGAATGTGCTCGCGACTGCAAGGGAGTGGAATGTGGTTCTCAGTGCATCGGTCCGAGTTCCCAGGATCACCCTCGGTACGAATGGCGGTGGCAACAGGAACCGATTGGAGGTACGAGCCGTGGCGAACTACCCACGGCTCGTTTTTGTGGGTTATAACCCCAGTGATTTACATGGGATAAGGAGCGGGTTAATCCACTTATAATTGGGGTGAGCTAACCCACTTACGATTCGTGGGATGAGCCACCAAGTACCTACCATATATTTTTGGCCTATTTTTTAGGCCTAAGTTTCAGGGGAAGATCGGAAGATCCCCAAGATTCATATTGCCAAAAATATGGTGCGTTTACATAGCTCCATAAAATGGATCCTGAAATTCCCATTGATTTAGGGATTCAAAAGGTGCTGCAAGATTTGGACATCCATTTCTGTATGTTGATGAAGCTAAAAAATTGGGAGATGATGTTGTATACAACCAATAAAACGGGTGAGAAAAACTGACTGGTGCTGTCGAGTCGTGTTGTTTTCCATCCTAGAGATGATTCGTGTTCTTTGGCTTCAAAACCTGGTTGGTGAGAAGATCCTTCTGGTCAAGTCCTTGGTTCAATCAACCCCTCTGACATAGCCACAAAGCGTTTGAGCATCAGCTGACTTGAATCATGTTTCTGTTTGGAGTCTGGGATGGAGTGCTCAGCCTGGACAAGAATGGTGGACAGCGACTGCAAAACTGGTGAACCCCCCCCCTGTTGGGTGTGGTTCAAAACCATGAAGCCCAGCCAAGTGTTTGGTATCCTCTGGTAATTCTCCATTTAATTCGATGATTTTCCCAGCTCTAAACCTCAGTTCCGGGGGGTTTCCCAGAAATCGCCATGTTTGATGACCCAAGGGGGCCAAATTGCCCTATCTGTGGCCCATCTTTCAGCCAGAATCATGTTCAAGATCACTTTGAGCATGGTGCTCTTCAATGGGGAAGCAGATGATGAGCAATCATTTTTTTGCCCCAACAGTTTGACAGAAACCCACATACACCATATTGCTGATATCCCATTTATATTCCAACCTGAGTGATTAACACCACCCGTTTTGAGACAAGCCACAAAAACTACGTATAGAAAGCTTGGTGGTTTGGCCAGATCCCCATAAAGGGTGTGGCTTTAGTAATCCCATTCCCCCTATAGTAAACACACCCGTTGTATGGTCCACAATATCTGTAAATCCCGTACTAAAACATGGTCTAATTAGGTGGTGTTTTTTCATATTGTGGGGAAGAGCTAATTGGTTAAGCAACTCCATATTTGGGATCCAATAATACAATCCTACAATAGATCCAAATACTGGGTATATTGTAGTTGCTTAACCTAAGCTCCAATACAATATACAATATACCATTAATAATACTATTCATGAATAGATCCAATACATTCCAATACAATCCACCAGTGGTTCCCCCATCATTCTGAATGGACCTTGGGGGAAATCCAGTGGACAAATCGGGAATTTTTAGGGGACATGGATTGTTTGGGGTTCGTTAAGCAAATCCAAATCCAAGATGATGTTCAATCATTATTAGTGTTATTATTGTAATTATTATTGTTATTATTGTACTTATTGTATTTGTCTATTGTTATTCTCTATCATGATTCTCACTATTACTGTTATTATTATTAGTATAGCAATAATGATCACTCATCAGGGATTAGTGATCGTTCACACCCCTGAGGCGGCAACTGCGCCTCTGCTTGCCAAGGTGGGGACACAGCCTGCGGGACACGTGGGGACTGGGTTGGACGAATTTCATGGGGATCTACAACCAACAGTATGATACATCTGGGTAAATTATAACGACCTCACTGTTCTCCCTCACTGGAAATCATAGTTAGTAAGGGGAATCATCCCCAAATGGCCTTAATTCAGGTTAGTGAAATATTATAATTTACCCAGATACATGATGATTCTTGGGTTGATTTGAAATCTATATAGGTATACTGCAACAAATCCAATGGTTTATCATCGTTTCTCCAAATTTTATGGCAATTTGAGGGTATACAGTATACCTTTTTTTTCAGACACCCACCTCATTTTGAAGGAATCAGAACAAGGCATGGTCAGATGTTTTCAAGAGGACATTTGCAGAACCAGGGACACAATCATTTCCAACGCGTTAACACTATGTGAATTGAGATGTCGTCTTTTGATGACAACAACAATGATGATGTATCAATATATATATCATAATAATAATGAGAAGTTATATGTGAATATCATGTAACAAGTTATATTCAATGGATTGGTTTAAGGGGAAATTTACAGGAAAGCCCCATATTTAATGGGAAAATCTAGTTTAATGGAAAATCACTATTTTTTAATGGACAATCACCATGTTCAATGGAAAATCACTATGTTTAATGGGTAAATCCACTATAAATCACCATTTAATGGGTAAATCTAACGTAACGAACTGGCAAATCACCATTTTAAATGGGTAACTCCACTATAAAAATGGCCATGTTCAAGTTCGCAAACTGTAAACGTTTACCGTTGTGGGTGGGTCAACCTTGGATGGGTCAATCCTTTCAGCATTTCCTATAAATAGGCATATTTACTAACCACCTATTTATTAATTGATTTTTGAGTGGCTTAAAACTGGATTTTTTGAGTGGCTTAAAACTGGATTAAAATTGGATTTACTAACCACCTATTTGTTTTTCTAGGGCATCTAAGATTAGCAATGTAAATGGGCATGTTAAAATTACAACCAACTGAAGAAATATGTGCCATAGTGAATAGATAGCAAATAGTTCACCAACATGCATATATGTTGAAATATTAATGGCGGGTACATACGTATGTATATATATATATTTTTTTCCCCACCTGCCAGGTGAGGGTTGTTAGATTTTATGTCAGTTGCCTCCTCGTCCTCCTCCTCCTTCTCCTCCTCCTCCTCCTCCTTCTCCTCCTCCTCCTCCGCCTCCTCCTGCCTCGTCCTCCTCTCCTCCTCCTCCTCGTCGTCCTCGTCGTCCTCGTCGTCCTTGCTCAACTGCGACCCGCGATCCACAGTGTTCTCTGCCGGACCTCAACCACGACCATCCACGCCCAGTGTTCCCTGCCGGACCTCAACCACGACCATCCACGCCACGCCCAGTGTTCCCTGCCGGACCTCAACCACGACCATCCACGCCCAGTGTTCCCTGCCGGACCTCAACCGCGAGTATCCACGCCAAGTGTTCCCTGCCGGACCTCATGTAGGAAGATATGGGACAAAGAATGTGCAGAAGAATTAGCCAGATAGATATGCCAGAAGATATGCCAGAAGATATGCCAGATAGAATGCCAGAAGATATGTCAGAATATATGCCAGAAGATATGTCAGATAGAATGCCAGATAGAATGCCAGAAGATATGTCAGATAGAATGCCAGAAGATATGCCAGATAGAATGCCAGAAGATTTGCCAGATAGAATGCCAGAAGATATGCCAGAAGATATGCCAGATAGAATATATGCCAGAAGATATGCCAGATAGAATGCCAGATCAGAAGATATGAATGAATGCCAGAAGATATAAGCAGATGGTGCCAGGGATCACCAGTAAGAAAATGTATAAATGTCATGGTGGGGATCACACGAAGTAAAGTAATTTATATATAGTTTAGTTGGATGTTTACTTACCAACATTAACCAACTAATAAACTAAGCAAATATCTTGTGTGCAGGGTACCACACATTGGCAATGATGGTTAGCCACGTATCCCCTTGAAAGATGAGCCCATGCCGTAGTCATCATTTGAAGAACCCTGTGTAAATTGGGTATGGTTGGAAAATCATGGAAAATCTCATGAAAATGTGTAATGGATGGTTGTTATAAGCTATAACTAAAGGTGAATTAAAAGTGGTTAACTAATGGTTGATGAACTGTTATATTCCCCCAGAAGTTGTTAAAATATAACAACAGCCATCCCCAATTTGCCATGCAATAAAATGATTGTTATATCTTATCATTGCGTTTGCCACACTAGTTAGTAGGTAGGGTTAGGTTACAAGCCGCGAAAAAACACATGACAGCCCTGGCGGACTTCTTGAGAAGCTGTAGTTCTTACTGCCCAAGATTGTTGGGTAGGATTTGTGTGAAAATAGGTTATCCTAACTACCATGGATTGGGGTATATTCAATGGGAGATCTTCAGGATCCTAAAATTCAGGGTACCTACCATATATAAGGCCTATTTTTTGAGGCCTATGTAAGGGAATATACCCACAAAATATGGCCAAAAATATGGTACAGTACCTCCATTTTAGGATCCTGAAGATCTCCCATTGATATATCCCCCTTTTTTGGACACACCCAAATGTTGGATTCCATCAGTATTCGAAACTCGAAACAGCCTCAGTAGAGAAAAAGAGATGGAGCTGAAAGTTTAACTAGCAATGCTCCGTCCAACCTATCTAATATGGTACACCTAATATGGAGTTATGGGAAATTATGGGAAATTATAAATTGGATAATCATGGGATAGTTGTGGGATAATTACAGTTGTTCACCATCCCCTATGGATGTTTATGATTGAGTATACTGTATACATTTATTTATTATTTGGGGCCATAGAAAATGACCCTCCAGTCATGGTTGGTTAATGGGATGGTAAAACCTGCTGGGTTTACCATCTTCGAATCTTCAAATCCAGAGATTCGATAGAAGTTTCCATTCATGACCAATTGCTAGTAAAACTACCCTCTGGTGAACTAACATAGCAATGGAAAATCACCATGTTTAATGGGAAAATCCACTATAAATGGCCATTTTCAATTGCTATGTTAGTTCACCAGAGGGTACATTTGCCGCTGGTAAACTGACATAAGCTATCGACAATATGCATTTTTATGCATTTTTAATAGGTAAATCATCGAACTAAATGGGGCGAACTGTTCCAGTTTGCTATGTTAGTTCACTGGAGGGTAATACGTGGTTCATATCCGCAAGCAGACGCCGTTTTGGCCTGGAGGATTCATAAGAAACAAATCCTCCTCTGAGTAGGCCTCCCTTCTGTAAACATACGAACAGATGTGGAAAACCATGGGTTGTCCACATCTATCTTAGTTTTTAAATGTTTTTAATTACATTCCTGGTCTTTATAATGGTATCCATGGGATTCTTGCGATGGTAATTCCCATATGAACTCCATTAACCATGACGAACCCCACTATTGATAGGATGCATCAACAATTCATGAGCATTAATAACAATTATATTCTAACAACCATTCATTAACCATTAGTATATCTGGTTGGTGGTTTGGGACATTTTTTATTTTTCCATATATTGGGAATTTCATCATCCCAACTGACTTTCACTCCATCATTTTTCAGAGGGGTAGGTATACCACCAACCAGATATCCATTCCCTAAGGATCCATGTATGGAATATTTACCTACATTGGGATTATTTTAAATTACTTTAGGGGTCAATGTAGGTAAATATTCCATACATGGATCCTCTGGGATTAATTCACCATGAACCATAAATTCCAGGGTGTTCACCCTCCAGGCCTGGAATGTGGCTACTACTGCCAGGGCACCGAGTGCGCCCGGAAGTGCGAAGGTGGCCGCTGCGGTTCCTACTGCAGTGGCGAGAAAGGCGCGGGTTTTGATGGAACGATGCGAGATACGTGGGATGCCATGGGTGGTCTGTAATAGTTAATAGTGGTGAATAATGATGGTTAGTTAATGGTTAATTAATAGTGATGGTTAGTAGTGGTGAATCATAGGTTATTGGTGGTTACCCTCTGGTAAACGTTTACAGTTTGCTATTGAAAATGGCCATTGAAATAGTGGATTTTTTCCATGAAAAATGGTGATTTTCCATAGTTATGTTAGTTTACCAGAGGGTATATGTTCAACGGCCATGCAACATACAAATCCCGACTGGTACCCGATCATGTTCTTGGTATGCAGGACCTGGACGACAACCTGCTGGTGACGACCCTCCTCCAAACAGACCCATTTTGATCATTGTGGATTACTCGGCGCTTCAAGACTTGTCACACGCCAGTGAGGCAAATTCTGCAGCTTTTCGAGCACTCCGCCCAGGCAACTTTCGTTGCGCCTCAACTGGAGAACAGGAAGCCCTTTTCACCTGGGCTCAACCGCACGATTCCTACAGATCTTGAACCGATTGGAGGTACCTACCATATATATCCACATATTCTTGACCTATTTTTTAGGCCTATGTCAGAAAATCCTCACACAATATGGCCAAAAATATGGTACTAAAGTACCTTCATTTTAGGATCCTGAAGATCTCCCATTGATATGTGAGGGTTTCCACAAATGGGATGGTTTATAATGGGCAAATACCAGACAAACATGTATGATTTGGGGTAGCCCTATTTTAGGAAACCACCATGGGGTTGTCGGAAAATAGTGTAGCCCTAAAGTCCCTAAACCCAATGGTTAGTTTTCTCACTATCCCTATCGCTGTTTCATTGGGGGCATACCATGGTATACCCTATTTTCAGACACACGATGCCCTTGGACCTGATCTTGACATGATGGCAAGGGTACTATTAAATAGTAAAAATTAATCTCTTACTCTAAATGGATATATTGATACATATTAATATTTTCTAACCAGCCAAAACGTTGTTTGACTTTTTTGTGCTACATGCCTCCCAAGATTGGCCATGAAAACAAGTTGACAGAGCAACCAAGTAAATGGCTGATAAATGAACATGAAAGATCGCAAATCAATCACCAACAGTGAAGCGTGTTGATCAACAACATATTCAAATAGAATGTTGATCAACACGACATGGATTCGCTTGGATTAAACAATCCCGTTTTCTTTGGGGTAGTATATTTTGGTATGATCACGCACAGTGTCATCAAGTACATTATACATTGATTAATGCAAGTTTACATGTTTGCATACATATAAATGTATACATCTATGTAGACACGCAGATAAGTCTATTGAGTAGTTTTGGTTGACACAATGAATAAACAATTCGAACGAAACACTCATTTGCTCTCCAGTACTTCAACCTGGCAAATTTCTACCCATTTGGATTTCGATGATTACCCTCTGGAAAATTTACTTGTTGATCCTGAAAATGACCAATTTATAGTGGTTTCACTAGTCTTCCAACCCCGAATACTGGCAGGGTCTATGTTAATTTACTGGAGGGTACATCAATCATATGTCATCCCATATCATCATATATCAACCATAATTAACAATCATTAACCATTATTAACAATTATAATCCCATAGTTCCCCAGGGGTCCTCCCCAGTATCCCATATCTTTACATATTTCCCATGAAGTTGAGGTGTTCCATCGCCATCTTCATGGTTGACTTGTTCGACTCCCCTGACATGAAATATTCTAAAACCACCAAGCAGCTAGGGTTCCCCCAAGGCTTTCCATATCAGTGCTAACTTTAGATACACAAAATATGTTCGATGTCCTACATGTTCGCACTAGTTTTGATTACAGTTGGTTATGCATCCGATTACAGAATGCCCCATGTAAATATATATATATATGTGTACATATTTCCCACCTAAATCCCTATTCTGAATGAGTTAATCCCAAACATGATTTCAAATCAAAACCAGCAGCCCGTAATCTTTGGTCAATATTGGTTATATAATATCCATTGGACTACCATTTTGGAAGCTAACCTCCATTCCATTGTCCTGTCGTTCAGTCTCCGTTAAAAGTTGGGATGTTCCATGGGCCATACTAAGTTAAATCTGACAATGGAGTAAAACACTATATTGTTTTGATTATTATATCAGAGTTATATAGAATTATAGTATCCCGTTTTATAATATATTCTCCAATCTTATCCCATATTGGACCCTCTGGTAATTTAACATAACTATTGAAAATCACCATTTTTCATGGGTAAATCAACTATTTTCTATTGCCATGTTCAAGTTCGCAAACTGTAGACGTTTACCGTTGCGGGTACATGATTTTATGGAAAGTCGGGATGTTCCAGTTTCCCATGGGCATTCCAATAGGGGAGAACGTACCAGCCCCTTGCAGGAAGCCAAGGACATTGCGCTTACCAGTGCAAGGGCAGGCGACGTACGGGATTGGAGAGAAATTCGATCGTTACCAGCCAAAACATGAAGATCTACATGAGTGGTAAATATAGTGGTTAGTAGTGGTTAATAATGATGTTATATCTCCATATTGGTGGTTACCCTCTGGTAAACTAACAGTTTGCGAACTGGAAAATGATCATTTTTGGATGGATAAAATCAACGAACTAAATGGCCATTTTCGATAGCAAACTGTTAAATTTCCAGAGGGTAAGCCTTTAAAAGTTTGGACCTTTGCAATGGATTTAAGAGGTTAGATTTAGGAATTGACCACGTAGCTTCAGCAGCACAATGCTGGGGATATCAATCGGATGTATCCAGTATTTCATCTAGGCAGGATGGCGAGATGTCGCCCGAAACTGAATTTGTTGTTGAACCATCTTTGAAAACGTACAATGGCCCAAATTGTGCCCGGTTGTGTCCTCTAGTGATCTCTAGTGATATTTGTTTTTGTTTATAAATCCCCCCAGTCATAGTTATAAGTTATAAACATCCAGAAATATCCATAAACGCAACAGTTGACCTAGTGAAATAAACCAATTTTGCTGAGTAATGTGGGTAAAACAGTGTCATAAACCAACCATTTGGGAATGCTTTGAATCCCACCTATTTATGGTGATGACTGGGGGATGGTTTATTGAAGTATACATATATATATATACCAACTTAGCCAAGTAACTGGGCCAGGCAATGTGGTTTCCAATGCATCGGCGCCATGTGCGCGGCCGAGTGTACCGGAGACCGCTGCGCCTACCGTTGCCAGGGAAGCCACGAGGCAGCTGTGAAGCGTGGGTTAGTAGGTGTGGTACCCCCAGTCGTAACTGGAAAAACCATGGAAAAAAAAACGAGATATCCCACTTGTCACTATATATGTATACATAATATATATATATTTATAATACATACATACATATTTTTATATAGAGATCTAACTTACAAAGTGGGATGAACCACGAAGTACCTTCCAGTACTCAAACATGGTGCTTGGACATGTCCCCTTTCAATGGGAATAGAGGCCCAGTTTTTTTACTCTCGGAGATGGTCAGGTTGCAGTTGCTGGCGTTCAATTGAACAATCATTGGGTGGTTTTGACAGATGGTTTGGAGTGAAATCCTTAGCAGTGTTGTCAATGGGAGATCTTCAGGATCCAAAAATGGAGGTACTGTACCATTTTTTTGGCCATATTTTGTGGGGATATTCCCTTGCATAGGCCTTATATAGGCCTTATACATGGTAGGTACCTCCAATTTATTGCATGGCCATTGATGTTGGTCATGTCAATGAGTCTCTTTGGGTGCTATCCGCCACGTTTTTTCTGCTTGAATCATCTTGAATCCCCAGTTTGGTATGTGACATACTGTTTTCCTCCTTTTAGAAACTGCTTTTTTTTTTGCATGAGTCCTTTTTAGTACCCTCTGGTAAACTAACATAGCTATGGAAAATGGCCCATAGAAATAGATGGTTTACCTATTAAAAATGGTGATTTTCTATAGCTATTTTAAATTACCAGAGGATATGTTCTTCCGATTCACGTGTTGGTCTTGTTCGTGATTTCACCATCCTATTTGGGCATAGAACGACGACCTCACTGTTCTCCCTGGAATGGTGCCCAGGGAGCTTCCTGCCCGACCTGAACACTAGGATTTTTCATGTCAGATCATGAGCAAAAAAAACATGGTCAACTTACATGGTGTATGGGATTAAACCAACAAAAAGAATGGGATATGGAATGATATAGAATGGGTAATGGTTTTAATATTACATATATTACTATCATGGGGAATGGGATTTCTGTCATGGGGATTGAACCAGCAATATGATTTACCAGCAATAGGCATCCTTGGCATCCATCCCATAGAGGAATCCCTACGCAAAATGGCATTCAAACTCCTATCATTGGATTGATGAGCATCCTCCAATACAGCCAGTTTACCCTCTGGTAAACTAACATAACTATGGAAAATCACAATTTTCAATGGGTAAATCCACTATAAATCACCATTTTCAATAGCTATGTTAAATTACCAGAGGGTACCAAGAATTACTTTTTTTTTTTATGAGTGATCCCCGCCAACTTAACATGCTATCTGAGAAATTGTGTTAATATCATGTCATATCTACCCTCTGGTAATTTAACATAGCTATTGAACATGGCCCAGTCGAAATAGTGGATTTTCCCAGCTAAAACATTGTGATTTTCCATAGTTATGTAAACGTTTCCCAGAGGGTAGTTAACATTAATCAAATACTGGTTGGTGGTTTGGAACATCTTTAATTTTTCCATTCAGTTGGGAATTTCATCATCCCAACTGACGAACTCATATTTTTCAGAGTGGTAGGTATACCACCAACAAGTAATTAACATTAATTATCATGTCATATCTACCCCCTGGTAATTTAACATAGCTATTGAACATGGCCCAGTCGAAATAGTGGATTTTCCCAGCTAAAATATGGTGAATCCAGGAATCCCAATTTTTTCAGTGACATCCCCGTGTTGCTACCACGCCTCAAAATGTCTGCAGGACGTGGGCACTTGTGGAACCAAGTGCAACGGCTTGGAAGCCCGTGTTCAACACTGGTGGTGACGTAAAAATCTGGTGGTTTTGGCCTGGATTTACAAAGTCAAAAACGTTTTTTTCGGGGTAACGGGGTCTAATTTGGGTTGATTTGAAGGTTTATTGGTTTGATCATATCAGTCAATGATGGTTTAATTGAAAATGTGAAAATCAATTATAAACCAACCAGTATATGGTTTATTGAACATTTGGTTGGTTTGATAATTTGTTTTTGGAGGTTATACTATCCAGTAAGACTGGAAGTTGCCTATTCAGAAGCCAATATGATGGAATGACAGAAGGTTTTGGGCATTGTTCATGGGTAAGTTCTCTGCGTTGAAATAACCAATCCAACTGTTGGAATTTCAAAGAGTCGGAATGGTCTGTAATCTGTTTTAGAACTCAAAAAAACCTTGAACATAATTTCTGGGTGCCCAGAAAAAACTCATTTAGTTCTTCAGCGCCGACCCCGAGACCGTCAAGTCTCTCTGGTCCAGGGCCGAATTCATCGAGACATAAACCAGCAGGCATCATGTAGAAAATCAGGACTATTAAGCACCATTCAGCGCCTTGTTAGTAACCATTAACTTCCTAGCTTTAATGGTATAATAATAATAATAAATAATAATAAATAATAATAGATAATAATAAACAATAATAATAGTAATGATAGTAATAATAATAATAATTATATGTATATATATTATTTCAAACTTTAGCCTCTTAACCTGTGGGCCTTGTGGACCATGGAGGGAACTATGGAAGGGACTATGGAAGAAACCAGGGCAATAAGGATATCTTATAGAAGGTGATGTTAGAAACCATGTCAAGGGAAAATTAGCAAGCTTTTGAAGAAGTAAAGAAACAAAACAATGCACACAGCGAGGACACATCCAGATTCATCAATCTGGATTTGCACTCAAAGTCGTGAAGTACTTGACCTAAATTGAATTTGTATTGTGGACCGGTGATGAATTCAGTTTTGCTAGTAACAAAAACTTGCCATGGATACTTTATACCTATCTGATCCACAGTCTATAGATATAAAATTCTGATTGTGAGATTGGGGTGAACTTATGTTTCGGTCTTTCTTTTGAAGACTAAATCTACTTAGGTAATCTTAGGTGCAAATAAAATTCTACTTAGGCGTCACGAACTGACGCCTAAGTAGAATTCTATTTGCGCCAGATAGATTATGCATTCCAAATTCTAGTCTGGGGCTGTTGGAAGACAAAATTCATAATCTACTTGGGCGCAAAAAGAATTCTGCTTAGGCGTCACGAACTGACGCCTAAGTAGAATTCTATTACTATTTGCGCCTTATTAGACCATGTCTTCCAAATTCTAGTCTGGGGCTGTTGGAAGACATAATTCATAGTCATAATCTACTTAGGCGCAAATAGAATTCTAGTCTGGGGCGGTTAGACGACATAATTCATAATCCACTTTGGCGCAAAAAGAATTCTGCTCAGGCGTCACGAACTGACGCCTAAGTAGAATTCTATTACTATTTGCGCCTAATTAGACCATATTCTAGTCTGGGGCTGCTGGAAGACATAATTTATATTCATAATCTACTTATGCGCAAATAGAAATCTAGTCTGGGGCTGTTGGAAAACATAATCCATGATCTACTTAGGCGCAAATAGAATTTTGCTTGGGCGTCACAAGCTGACGCCTAAGTAGAATTCTATGTGCGCTTAAGTAGACTATGCATTCCAAATTCTAGTCTGGGGCTGGCATTTGGGTGAAAATATGGTTTGCTTTCAAGATGGGAGACATACTCAGGCGACAGAAACAAACGACGAAGTGGAATTCTATTTGCAGCTAACTAATTTTCTAGTGTGGGACTGGGCTAAATTCAGCTTTGATTACTTAACAACCTTGCCCCAAATACTTGAAACCTTGAATAAATACACAACCCGCATACAGATAGTGGGTTTAATTTATGATGCTGCATTTGTTTGAGGGAAGATTCAGGCGGTTTAAGCGCAATTGGAGAAATACTTAGGTGGAAGGAACAGGCGCTGAAGTCGAATTCTATCAATATGTAATTTCAATTATTTGGAAGGCAGTCCATGTGTGTTTGGGCGCGCTGAGCTGGCTTCTGCAATGTGTTCAGGCTGTTGGGATTATGTGACTTCCCTTTTCAAAAAAAGAACAAAGGCAATGCTGGTTGTTGGCTGCATTCCCATTGCTGTCTTTTTCCCCACCAGGTCTGGAATGGATCAAAAATATGCAGTAGCGGCAGCAGTGCAACATCCAGGCTATATTGTTGGTATTTTGTCACTCTGGCAAGACTGTTGCTACTACCGTGCTACTACCCATAAAAGAAACAAACTATATTGTATATAGCTGCCGATAATTTCTTGGACCATGATTTGATACTTTTCAGAATATATATATATATATAGCGCTAGCGGTGGGGTTCTTGAGGGTGATGATGGGTTATACTTTCAGGTTGGGACTAATGCATCCGGAATGGCTCAACCTTGTCCGTGCCTTCCTATTCCCGGGATTCTTGGCACAGAGAACCAATTTACGTGACAATTTTCTTAGCGCAGAGGTCTCCAGAACGGTTCGGAACGGTTCTGCAGACCTCCAGAACGGTTCGGAACGGTTCTGCAGACCTCAACTTTGCACGGAAATATTTCTCCACAGCTTCCAAACCCCCCCAAAAAACGGTCAAGAGCAGTTCCTCCTGTTTCGCATTTTCAAAACCTTCCAAAGAGCCGCCCTGTGGCTCCAAGGGCCAAGGCTACAAGAGAAAGGAGTCAGAAAAACGACAAAGGGAAGGCAACTTCTCCGCCTAAGTCTTTGAACAGGCAGTGCGAAGGCATGCTGAGCACAAGGGAGAAGGTGAAACTGGATGTAGACTACAAAAGGCTGGAAGTTTCTCAGCTGTTTGTTCATGGAAGGCGTGGCCCCTTTCAAAATCTTACCTGTCTTGAAAACTGTTCTGTGGAATCTTTTCTAACAAAATCATACAACTGTGTAGTTTGTATTGAAATATCCCTTTGAAAGTATCGCTTGTGTTGAATCATCATTGCTTATGGTACTAGTATGTGTTTATTTGTTCAAACTCTCTGTATTAAAGTAAAATAATTATATAGTCAAAATATGCTATTATACAAGTTAACATATGCTATTATATGGAGGTCTCCGGAACCGTTCCGAACCGTTCTGGGGTCTATAGGCTTTGAATCCGGAACCGTTCCGGAACCGTTCTAAATAGTTCTAAATAGTTCTGAGGTTTTGGAAGTATCCGGAACCGTTCCGAACCGTTCTGGGGAAATCCCCGGAACCGTTCCGAACCGTTCTGCAAACCCCAAATAATGGCTTATATGTTAACTTACTTTTATACTTGTATATAACTTGATAAAACCAAATATACACACTTGTAGCTTATAGCTACTTTGTAAAATACAACTCATAATCCATAACTCTTGACTATCAAACTTCAATAAATCAATGTATAAGGTTTAGGAACTGTTTTAAAATTGAAACACATTGTTATAACTGTTAATTTACAACTTAGAGCTTCTAGCTATGACTTGACACTAAAAACTGTGTAACTTATAATTTTGTAACCTTTTAACTTTGAACTTACAACCTATAACTAGAACTTAGAACCTTTAACTTGTAACATACCTTTGACTTTACTTCTCGATTTCACTTCAACTGTTTAACGCTTTATAAGTATGTTTTGATGTTTGCCTTACTTTACTTGCTTTGTATTTATGATTTATATAGGACTGTTTGAGTTTTTAGATGAATTATATGTTCTTGTTTGTTCGTGTATGCTTGACAGTTTGGAAGTATATCGACGGGGTTTGTTTGTATAAAACGCAACAATAAAGTTTAAGCGTTGTATTTGGATAAAATGACATATTTATAATGATTGTAATCTGTTACTGCAACACTGCTACGGACCAATGCACAACAACGTAACGACAGAAATACAGTAACACATCTTTGAAGGATTCCGTTTGCAGTTGATAAATTTGTTTCACCATGTTTTACCTAAGTTTTACCGTGGTTTTCGCAGCACCGAAAACAATACTTAAAAACTGTGGATTTGCATTTGCAGTTCATCCATGCACATGAGCACACAGCCATACATACACTCATCAATGCACTAGTTAACCAATTTTACAGTATACAGGGTCACATCGTAATATTGTTTTTATGAGTTTTTTTTTCTAGTTGGAGCTTGCGCAAATGCATTCTTTGGTGTTCTCCTTTTTGAAGAAATATGGGACCCCGAATTACACAGATGTTGTATATTGTTGTATACTGTTTTCCTTTCCAACTTACGGACCAATATTTTCAAATACGAAATTTGTATGTAACATCTAACTTGATGTTGAAAGGTTTTTTGTCCAAGAACTTGGAGCAATGCGTTTCTCTATCAAAGTGGTGGGTTTCTTCATTGGGTGACATTTTTAGTGGAAACACCCCTTATTTCCATGGATTGCTACATAGTTCTTTCCATAGTTCTTTCCCTGGACATATGAAATCAACAGGAATCCAAATTTAAGAGACTAAGGTTTGAAATAATATATATAGTTATAATATATTATAATATATTAAATGTATATCATTGTAATTGTTAAATCTAACTCCTGGTGGGAATTGTTCATCTTCGATCCAGGTTTGGAATGTGCTTACCGCTGCGAGGGCAGCAGCTGCGCTGAGCTTTGCGAAGGCGGCACCAAAAAAAGTTTGGACACAAATATGTACAAGGTGGTGCCCCAGTTCGTTAGCTAAGTTGGTGAACATAAGTCCCATAACTATGGTTTATGGCAGATATAACTATAGTTTTTGGAGCTTATAAACCAACTTATAACTAGGGGGCACCATCCTGTAAGTAAAGTAAACCACAATCTTAATGGACACATGGATGAAAAAGGAGTTTGTTATTTGCTAAAAATTAGTTCGATATGGGTTGATTTTTTTTAATGTTGGTCAAATTCTGAAGTTTTCAGCATACAAAAATTACTCATGGGGATACAACCATGGAATTTTCACCTTGTCAAGACCAGGGTGATATAATTTTATCAATTGTTGGTTGAAGGGTGGACATTGGAGATTAACCATCAAGTAATCTTTTCTCAAAATCAGAATTCAACTATTCAACCAATGAACAACATTTTTGTATCGGACTATCATGGGATATCATGGAAACATAGCCAACAAGCAATGGCAATGTAACCAATCGAACCGATTTTTTTTGTTAGTGGGGGAATCTGCAGGAAGCAATGGAGAGTTTAGTTTAGCCACTCGAATCGAGGTTTCCTGAGCCGGTTTTCCTCCAAACCTATTGTAGAAGACTAGGGAGTTTTTTTCGCGTATTTAAAGATAACTGGCATTCAACCAATCAAAAATTGTGATTTAACTCATGAATAATAGATAACAAATGGCAAACATCACACAAAAATGTCGATGCCACCATCAAAAAGAAGGACACATGCTGATTCAACCATCAATATTAGAGATTAGATCGTACTATGTGATATTAGGGGGTGAACATTCACGAATCGTGTTATATGGATATATATATATATATGGATGTGTTTGAAAATGGGCGGTACTCATAGATGTCCATTTCAGTATATAATTGGTGAAAATGATGAATATGGAATGCATTGGGATACACACCCCCAAAAATTGGGGATGTCAACATCAAGCTGATGGTTTAGCAACAACATCAATAGGAAATTATGATTCTTAACCAGGAGAAGCACAGGTTTAGTCGGTTTAGTCTACTAGAACATGGCAAAAACATGTTTTACCATGTTATGACCAACATGGACACTGGCGTGCCCGCGATCCTATGCTTCTCATAACTGTTGTCATAATTGGATTTTGAATTGTTGTTTTCGGATTAGATATGCATACCTCATGAAAGTTCCCATTAAAATCACATTTGTTTATATAATTGGTCATATCATGTTCCATTCTTCATGGTTACCCTCTGGTAATTTAAGATAGCTATTGAACATGGCCACTTAATTCGTTGATTTACCTATTAGACATGGTGATTTTCCAGTTTGCAAACTGTAAACGTTTACCAGAGGCTAACCACCAATAAGCCATGATTCGCCACTGCTAACCATCATTAACCACTACTAACCACTAAACAAACCACTATTCACCACCAATAACCACCACTACTAACCACATGTTTAACCAGCAATAAGCCATGCTGGTTGGTGGTTTGGAACATGTTTTTTCCCCAATAGTTGGGATGATGATCCAATCTGACTTTCATATTTTTCAGGGGGTTGGGTATACCACCATCCAGATATATTATCAACCATCAATAATCATCATCATTAACCATCATCATTAACCATCATCATTAACCATCATCATTAACCATCATTAACCAATCGTTTATCTTCATCATCGAGCATGAATTCCATCTCCCCATTTTCATCGATTTTAACCACCGACACCCCCGTGGTTCTCGTCGTGTTCCCAGGTGAACGTTGCGGTTTCGGCTGTACCAGCGGTAGCGGAAACAGCCAGACCTGCGCCAAACAGTTTCTTGATGGAAAAATGAGATGTGCCCAAAAACAACGGTGATTCAATGGGATTTATGACTATTTTTGATTTATACCTGAGTTATGATAGTTAAGATAGTTAAGTTTGTTTCTAACTCCAATAATTTGGGTTTGATTATATTAGACATGTCTATACTCAAGGGGGTTGTAGACCCAGTTATAATTTTGGGAGCACCACATTGTATCATTTTCTCGTCGTATTGGTCAGTGGATAGGGCTGATAGGGGTTATCATTAAGCCATAGATTGTGCATAAATGTATACAATTTAATATATATATAGTTATATATATATTATTCAATATAATATTATATATATAGATGTATGGCATATAAATATATATACACTATACATATACATATGTGGACAGTCCAATGATATATCAAAGTTCCAATTGTTCACCCAATGAACCAATCTTTTTCAAAAGGCCAATTGCGAGTAAGCGTTGCGAGCTCGCTTGGCGCTACAAGGGGATTGCTTCCGAATGCCTGGTAAACATACGCAAAACGATGGAACATCACCATATTTTAATAGACAATCACTATTTTTAATGGGTAAATACACTATGGAAAATCACCACTCAATGGGTAAATCCAACGCAATGAACTGGAAAATCACCATTTCCAGCTGGGCAAATCATGGCAAATCCACTATGAATTGCCATGAAAAGAAGTTCGCAAACTGTAAACGTGTACCAGAGGGTAACCAGCATCCACAATAGCGTACTTGACAAGGTAGGGATACGTTTCCATCACAGTGCAAGAACAACATGTTTCATTGGCAGTGTTTAGCCATCTTCTTGCGGCACCACGGATTCCAAAGTTAAACCATGTCAGCAGAGAATCAGAAGCCGTCCATCATATTTGATTTACGTTATGTTCAATTTGTTTTATAACGAAGCCAAAATATTGAATAATATGTTGTTTCTTAGAGTCCAGTTCCAAATCAAGATGCAGAAGCACAGACTACTGGCAGACTAGCAGTCCCTGGAAGACACTATCCATTTGGCAGACAAGATTAGTGATACCTTTGGTAATCGTGTCAATGGAACATACCAAATGCGGATCTTGATGGGATTATCATTGAACTAAATGGTGGATTTTCCATCAAGCCATGTTTGATGCTATCACTCCTCTTTAGTTGAATATGCACAAACTCATCCAGTTTGGTCAGTCAATGTCAGTCACAAATCATGCCGATTCCGATTGCAACATAGTGCAACCCAATGATCGGCTTTCTCAGTACACTAACTGTTACAATCTACAAGCGAAGCATGGAATCAGTTTATTGTAATATATATTTATATACAGTTATATATATATATGTATATTACATATGATTGCATACATCAACAATTGGGATTTTAGGGGTGTTCCAAAGCTGTCCATTTAAATATCTTGAATGTATACTTATATGTCTCTATAGAGATATGACATATACTAAACTACATAGAGAACTATAATTAACAATATAATAAGCACTTTGGGGTTCCAAATCTGTCCCTTGTTTTTTTGGCAAAGATCGACTTCATTCTCAGCCTGCGCCGCTTCAGCCGCCAGGTGCAAGGGCGACGAATGCGGTTCCGGCTGTGTGGGTGGCCTCTGTGCGGCCCAATGCAATGGACGGAAGTGCGCCTATCAGCTGGGCGGCCCAGCACGGAGAAGAGACAGCTGAAAAAAATGAAGATGGGGAGATGGAATTAATATGAATTAATGGGTTATCGGTGGTTGATAGTGGGTAGTGGTTAGCAATGATCAATAATCATTCATGGTTAATGATGATGAATAGTGATTATGAATGATCAATGCATGGCATGTGGGCAGCCAACATGGTGAATTTCAGGGAAAATCCATCTAAATTAGATTATTTTTGTTTAATAGATGTTGCAATGTATTATAATTAGTCTGGTTGGTGGTTTGGAACATTTTTTATTTTCCCTAATAAATTGGGAATTTCATCATCCCAACTGACGAACTCATATTTTTCAGGGGGGTAGGTTAACCACCAACCAGTAATTTATGTTTTGTCCCTGAAAATGGTCAGCAATATCAGAAAATCCCATGAAAATATCTCACTAACCTGGTGGATTTCAAGCAACAGTCTTGTTTCAACTTTTGGATTTCACGTGATGGCTACCCTCTGGTAATGACGTTTACAGTTTGCGAACTGGAAAATGGCCATTTAGGTCGTGAGTTTTCCCATTGAAAATGGTGATGTTCCATAGTTTTTTTGTATGTTTGCCAGAGGGTACAAATTGCATGTGGGTGTGTCATAAAATTGGGTCCACCCATAAATTGCTTATGTTAGGTTCATGGGGAAAAGATGATCAACCAGCTATTTATGGGGTGCCCTATTTTCAGACAAGCCCATATAGCTTCTATCACAAACAGCTGATGGGTGTATAGTTAATGGGACAACACCCTGAATCCCAATGATTTTACTGCCTGTAGACAAGATGGGAGTTTCTTAAATTAGGGGTACCTCCCAATCATCCAAAAAATATCCAAAAATTGTTTTGTTTGTAACAGGCCTCAGCCAGATTCACACAAGCTGAATTCAAAGCATCCAATCCACCTGTCGGCAAACAAACTGTTGGATCCACAGATTGTGTTCATGTTTAGTACAATGTCATGTTTCGATCCACATCAAAAGCCGGAACTCATTGACTGTGCACCCTCAAGTGTGTACATCCACAGCCCCATGAACTAACATAGACCCTGAAAATCTATAGGAATGTAATTGATGGGTGAACTAAAAGCTCACAATTCCCATGAATTACATTCCCATTATTTACATCAATTACATTCCTATATATCTATAGGATTCTATAGGTACTGTTTTTTACATTCCCATTCCCATGGTACCTTGGGGGTATATATATATAATAAAATATAATAAAATATAATAAATATAATAAATATAATAAATATTAATATATATATATTATATATAATAAATATAATAAATATAATAAATATTAATATATATATATATAATAAATATAATAAATATAATAAATATAATAAATATTAATAGATATTAATATATATAATCCTATATATGTATATATCTAATATTATTTATATCATCAATCTGTTTTGTTGAACGAATGTCATCTGCCAAGCCGCGGTCCCGTCGGTCCCCGCTGGTGCCGCCTGTGCCATCTCAGGTGTTCCGGAGTGAACGGGGACTGCCTGGGGATGGGCGAAACGGTTCCAACTGGGCGAAGACGTTTTACTGTTAAAATTGGTGATATCTCATTTTCTTTCATATACTTTCATATACTACTTTTATAATTCGAATACCAGATTCTAACTAGCTTACAACATAGTTATTTACAGGGTATCTCAGATTAAATATGCGTATATATATACATATATATATATAATCAAAGGAAGTTGGGAAGCAATACTTCCGAGTTACGAATGACTTTTACTTGACGGAATTGACTATGATGAAGGGTGGTGCGCGAGTGAGACTTGACCTTGATGAAGGGTGGTGTGAGACTTTTACACTACATAACAGTACATCAGAAAAGAACTGACTTTGATGAAGGGTGGTGTGAGACTTTACACTACATAACAATACATCAGAAAAGAAACTGACTTTGATGAAGGGTGGTGTGAGACTTTACACTACATAACAATACATCAGGAAAGAACTGACTTTGATGAAGGGTGGTGTGAGACTTTACACTACATAACAATACATCAGGAAAGAACTGACTTTGATGAAGGGTGGTGTGAGACTTTACACTACATAACAATACATCAGGAAAGAACTGACCTTGACGAAGGGTGGTGTTCCTTCTATGCGTTTTGCAACAATGCTGCAGTTCCTGAAGGGAAGTGGTGAAGACGGGAAGTGATGATGAAGGGGAGTGGTGACGCAGGGAAGTGGTGAGGAAGGGAAGTGGTGAAGAAGGGAAGTGATGATGAAGGGGAGTGGTGCATGATGTTGCAAGGGCTCTGTTTTGGGGAGGAAGCCGGAGCACGAAACCTTGTGTTTTTCCGTGTAAAGTGGCTGCAGGCGACGATGAAAGGTACCTCGTCTGTGCGACGGGTGCGGCTGCGGTCGTTCCGGACGCGATTGGTTCCTTCTAATTCTATGTGTTTTGCAACAAGTGGTTATTCCTGTGGTGTAGTTCTATGCGTTTCCTGAAACTGTGGTTGCAGATCGCATTGTAATGGCTGCATGAATGTTGCATGGGCTCTGTTTTGGGGAGGGAGCCGGAGCACGAAACCTTGTGTTTTTCCGTGTAAAGTGGCTGCAGGCGACGATGAAAGGTACCTCGTGTGTGCGACGGGTGCGGCTGCGGTCGTTCCGGACGCGATTGGTTCCTTCTATGTGTTTTGCAACAAGTGGTTGTTCCTGTGGTGTCGTTCTATGCGTTTCCTGAAGCTGTGGTTGCAGATCGCATTGTAATGGCTGCAAGAATGTTGCATGAGCTATGTTTTGGGGAGGAAGCCGGAGCACGAAACCTTGTGTTTTTCCGTGTAAAGTGGCTTCAGCCGGCGATGAAAGGTACCTCGTCTGTGTGGCGGGTGCGGCTGCGGTCGTTCCGGACGCGATTGGTTCCTTCTATGTGTTTTGCAACAAGTGGTTGTTCCTGTGGTGTAGTTCTATGCGGTTCCTGAAGCTGTGGTTGCAGATCGCAATGGAATGGCTGCATGAATGTTGCATGGGCTATGTTTTGGGGAGGAAGCCGGAGCACGAAACCTTGTGTTTTTCCGTGTAAAGTGGCTGCAGGCGACGATGAAAGGTACCTCGTGTGTGCGACGGGTGTGGCTGCGGTCGTTCCGGACGCGATTGGTTCCTTCTATGTGTTTTGCAACAAGTGGTTGTTCCTGTGGTGTAGTTCTATGCGTTTCCTGAAACTGTGGTTGCAGATCGCATTGTAATGGCTGCATGAATGTTGCATGGGCTATGTTTTGGGGAGGAAGCCGGAGCACGACTCTACGCCTTTTGGCATGTAGAAGAATCGACATGAGTTACGCTCAACCTTGCTAATGTGCAGAAGCGCCGAGATAAGTTGAAAGTAGGTCCAACGCATGAGAAAGTTTGAGCTGCGCTCAGATGACATGAAAATAGCCAAGAAGAACGTAGCTGACATATGGGAAGACATGAAACCAGATGAAATGAGCTCAGATGTGAAGTGTGAAGGGTGCAATGTGATGTGTGAGGAAAGTGCTTGCTTCACGTTGCATTGCACCGGGGACGCGCGCAGGTCATGTTCTTGGACAACAACATTGCAACAGCTTCGCACAAAGCACGCACGCACGGGCCTGGCTGGCGCACTGCGCATTCAAGTTCCTTTGTAGTAGTACTGGGAAGTGATTCATGAAAGCTTAGATGACATATGAGAAGAGATGAGATGAGAAGAGCTCAGCTGGGATAAGGTGAGAAGAGCTCAGATGAGATGAAGGGTGCAGTGTGAAGTGTGGGGCAAGAAGAGTGCAGTGTGAAGTGTGGAGTGTGAAGTATGAAGTGTGGAGTGTGAAGTGTGAAGTGTGGAGTGTGAAGTGTGAAGTGTGAAGTGTTGACTGCGAAGGGTGCAGTGTGAAGTGTGAAGTGTTGACTGCGAAGGGTGCAGTGTGAAGTGTGAAGAGTGTGGAGTGTGAAGTGCGAAGAGTGCAGTGTGAAGAGTGCAGTGTGAAGTGTGCAGTGTGGAGTGTGAAGACTGTCAAGTGTGAAGTGTGAAGTGGAGCTTCAAATGTGACATGTGAAACAAGACACCAGTTTCGCAGAGTGCACGCACGCACAACAAAAAATGTCAACACAGCAAACCCAGCCAAACTCAACGGGTCAAACGACTTGACCGCTACTGCTATTAATTACAATCTGTTTTAGGAACCACTCATTTCAAGACATTATATTGTGTATATATATATACACGCATATTATATAATATATATATATATGTAAATACCAGTAGTACCCGCACGAGGCGGGGCGGAAGTTGCCTTCAAAAAAAATATATATATATATAAGACCTTTCTCATCTATAGAACTTGCATGCCAAGCGCTAGCCAAGCCCTTGACTTTGCTTGCATGGAGGATTTGAGCCTGACAGAGCTTTGGGCAAGTTTGCCTAAGCTTGTCCGCCTCTCCTTCGGCGATGATTCTGGTCAGGCGCCGCAATCTGAGGCACTTGCGCACCTCTTTGCAGACGAGGCTGATCTACGTGAGGGTCTCCAGGCATTAGGTGCTGCCTCACCTGACGTGGTGCAGACTTTCTTTTTGATACAGCAGTGGGCAACACTCATGGCCGAGCGAGTGCGGAAACGCCGTGTGCTCCTTTACCCTGAAACGAGTGAAATGAATGGTTCCTAGAGCACCTCATGGTCATCACAAATTTCCCCATCCATTTCCATAATTCATCTGGTCAATGGGAATTCCAGGATCCTAAAGTGGAGGTACTGTACCATATTTTTGGCCATATTTTGTGGGTATATTCCCTTACATAGGCCTAAAAACTAGGCCTTATATATGGTAGGTACCTCCAATCAATCGGTTCCTGAAATGGCCATTGGTCTGGTGAAAATCCCACGATTCCTGCATCCTCCAAGCCTATAAATTCAAGATGTTCCATGGGATTTTACCCCGTGTTGTCCCTATTTTTTCATGCGGAAAGTGGAACTTCCATTGTCTAACCCGTGCAAACTCGGAAAATTCGATCAGATTCCCTAATTTTTTGGCTTAAAAAAATATCAGGACACATGTTTCACATATGTTTCACATATGTTTTTCACGTATGTTTCACATATGTTTCATGGAAACTCACAATCTCTCCCCAATGTTTTCCTGGAGATTGTCTGTCGAGGAGCAGCAGGCCTGTGGTTCCGAATGTGTTGGAGCCCTCTGTGCTGCCAAGTGCACAGGTTCCTCGATCGATGGGTGTCTGAGGTGAGAAGTAGACTTGTCGAGTGGCTCTCGGATTGGTTAAGTGCTTGGTGGCTCATCCCACGAATTGTAAGTGGGTTATAACCCCAATTATAAGTGGATTAACCCTACTTATCCCATTATAAGTGGATGAGCCACCAAGTAAGCCCCATATTTTCTGGGAAAATCGATGGAAAATCTGCTGAAGATGTTCCCAACGAATCCAGCTTGGCAGTTTGATGTTTAATCTGATAAATAGAGCACCTCAGTCGAATAAGTGGAATTATCCACGGAATACTCATATAAAACAATGGAATTCCTCATTATATTCAATAGCATCCCACATGCTTGCTATGTGGGGCCCCCCAGTGGCATTTCTTGGTTTATATCTTTAACCATTTGAAACCCCATGAATACCGTAAGGAGGTATGTTCACCAACTTAGCTATCGCTTGGGGGCCCCACTGTGTACTCAGCTAAGATTGCTGGTTGGTTGCTGTTCATCGCAAAAAATACTGCTAGATGTTCATTGCTGATTCAAGCAATCCATTTGACCGGTTGATGGAGGGATCAACAGACGTGGAAGCGCAGTTCCAGCTATAAGTGGATATATATAATTAC
>CAMXCT020000173.1:0-114638 GCA_947184155.2 Cladocopium goreaui
GCACCATTTCCTCTGGTTGTTATCGCATGTTCCTGCACTTTCACTGTATTTTTCCAGCATGTTTACTGCATCGTCATAGTTTGTTCCTAGCAGTCGCTCCGGTTTCCTCCATGTTCCAACAGATTTTGCACCCTTTATTCTGGTTGTTATCACATTTTCCTGCCAGGTTGTTATCACATTTTCCTTCACTGTATCTTTCCAGCATTTTCCAGTGGATTTTGCACGATTTCCTCTGATTGTTATCATGTTTTCCTGCAGTTTCTATATCCTCTTCGTGGGTTTTCAGTCTATTCATGCATTTTTAATCTATTTTTCCAAGATTTTTACCCGTCTCCTTTTTGCACCATTTCCTCTGGTTTGCTGCATTTTCAATGTATTTTTCCAAGAGTTTTACCCGTCTCCTTCATTTTCCGATCGTTTTTGCACCATTTCCTCTGGTTGCTATCGCATTTTCCTGCACTTTCACTGTCTTTTTCCAACATGTTTACTGCATCGTCATAGTTTGTTCCTAGCAGTCACTCCGGTTTCCTCCATGTTCCAACAGATTTTGCATGGTTTGTTCCTAGCATTCGCTCCGTTTTCGTCCGTTTTCCAGGGGGTTTTGTACGATTTCAAATTTCCTCTGATCGTTATCATGTTTTCCTGCAGTTTCATTGTATTTTCCAATACATCCTCATGGTCTCTCCGGCGACCAAAAAGGCGGACCTAGGGGGAATCGATACCCCACCGTCAGCAAATTACCTAGTGGTACATAATCCAGCAAAATGCTCCGTTTTCTGGCGCTCAACACAGGGGCACGGCGAGATTTCGTTCCCTTTCGGCAACCACCCCCCCCCACACCCCCTATTCTCACTTCGTTCGCAAACAGCAACTAGCCAGCTAGCTGGCTTTCGTAACATATATATATATATATATATACATGTATATGCCTTTTATATGCATTGTATGAATATACCTCCAGCTAAACATATAGAAACAATCCACCAGCCATTGCCTCCGCTACTCACGCGGCTGCCAGCCGCTGCCATGGCAGAACGCGCACCAGAGGCTGCACCTTCCGACAGCTGCCCCGTTGGGGATATGTTTAAGGGGTATATTTGGAAGATATGTTGCGGATTGATTGGGGATTTATCGAAATTTGTTGGGTGTATGATATGTATGTATATATATATATATCTATGTATGTATTTGGTGATGCATCATTTGAGTAAGGAGATGTGTTGGGGATTCGGGAATGAAATGTGTTGCGCACTGCTTTTGGGTGAACTATTTGGGGAATCATTCACCTTGGGGGATGTATGAGCCGTAAAAAGAAAAGCGTGATATCTATTGGGTATGTATATATATATATATACGTATATACGTATATACGTATATTCAGGTGACTTATTCGGTGTCATGGCTTCGCTTGGTGAATGATTTCAGTTCCGTTGAAACTCCTGAAGTCTCACTGGACAACTAAATACCCCGTAATATTGTGCCAATAGAATTGGGGCCAAAAAAAATGACAGCAAAATAACCACATATATAAAAAAACCTCCAATTGGAATGGTTTGTACAACCCATCTTTGTTCAAATTTGTGATGGTTTATGGTGTGTACTACAATCACCAACCATCCCCAAAAGTGATGGCTTCAAACCATCCCAACAAATAAACCGGCCACCGTGGATCACCAAAATCATGGTTGAACACAAAAAAAAACAACAAATGAATATCTGGTGACAACCATGGTTAAGCAAGGTTTAAATGTGGATTTTCTGAATATCTGCGATATGTTGTGGATCACAACCTGGTTAAAATGTGGATTTTTCTGAATATCTGGGATACCCCATGTTGTTGCAATGTCCTGGGGAGAATGATGATAAACTATTGGATTTTAGATGCACCCCAATTTGGGGAAAACCCACATGGCTGTGCCTCAAAAACAAGCTGGGCACATTTCATCCTTTTCTGGACCTTGAACCATCTATTTTGGGTGCTTTTGAATTTTGCCCCACATCAGCATCCAATGACTGACCATTTGCGGGTGGTGGAACAGCATACCGTAATACTACCTAATTGGTGCTGACTATTGGCTGATTCTTGGTACCAAACAATTTCAGCACTTCGATGTCACTAGATTCACTAGATGTCAATATTTAAACAACGTCATGGTTGCTCCCGACTTTCTTTCACCGAATTGATGTAGTTATCACACAAAAATTGGTTAAAAAAACATGGTTCCCACTGGCTCCCGTCCATTCAATCCATTGCTTGGACTATAAAAATGGTCGATGTCCCATTGAAAACACGCATGGTCATCATCAACAATGGGACATTCACCATTTATATTCACCATTATTCCCATCATCCCCACATTAAACACGGTGAATATCCCATTGTTGATGAACCTCCAGATAAAGATGTCCATAAATAAAACCCATTTTAAAAAAAAAACTTCCCCATCAAATCCATAGGATAATGATGAACTCCTAGATATTCCCCACAAAAAAACCCACAAAACTGTCGCCTGTCCAGGCTGCAGCGGCTGCAGCTGCCGCCCTCGGAAATCGGCTGTTTGACGATTCCCTCAAGTGACGTGTCCAACAGTCATGTTTCATCATGTTTCATCATGTTTCATCCACATTTTGCTATGGTTTTCCATGGTTTTTCCCGTTTCGCCGCACGAAAAAAATCCGTTCAACCCCAGCCGGCGGAACCTGCTCCTCGACGGCGGCGGGCTGGCGCCCGGCGTCATCGCCGGCGCCGGCGTGGCCGGTGCGATGGGTGGCGATGGCAATGGCGTGACCGGGGTGTCCTCGCGGAGGAATCCATTTCGGGAAGATCATACAGGATGGTGCCCCCCCAGTGATGTTTGTTGGTTTATAAATCCCATTAACTAGTTCGTTATATCTGCCATAAACCATAGTTAATCGGATGATGGGGAAATTTACAGGAAAACCCTATATTTGATGGTAAAAAGCCATGGGTTTCCAGTTAAGATTTTCCTGGATCTACGGGGCATTATGGAAATGGGGGCTTTTTAAGGCACTAAAGTGGATCTTTATGGATCACTGAATCAAAACCAAAACGTCCCAAAAACAGCGAATAAGTGAATAAGATTGAATTTTTGGGGGTTATGCTTTGTTGATCATTACGCATACAAATCACCATGTTTTTTTTAGCTATCCACCACTTCAATGTTGGCTGAGTGTGATACCTGGCAGGTGGGTTGTATCATTCAGGGGGTCGAAATGGTGGAAATCAATATTGGATGGGATTGCCACCATTGGTTTGTCGTTGTTACTATCTCCCAGGACTGGTCATATGAGTCATATGCGCCAATCTATTGCAAAAAAGCAGCACTGACTCAATGACCAAAAACGAAATAGTTTTCCTGATACTCCCCATATCTGATACTCCCCATATGTACGGCTGAATATCATCAATAATCTCCAGCTGCCAAAGAAATTCCACAAAAAAAAAGCCAAACCAATGGCCGCTGCGAGGCGGAAAGAAACAGCTCCTCGTCCACATATCGTCCAGTAACCATGGTCACAGGGGCCGAAGTGGAGACCTCTGAAAAAGCCCAACGGGTGCTGGATCTGCTGAAAAACCACCAGCGGAACGTCCAGTTTTTTGCCTTGGAATAGGGGGTCGACACCAAAGCTTTACCAATAATTTGGCGTTGAAAAGTCCATGATGAAACAGATAGACCAGTGGATTCTGAGGATATTCAAAAAAAAAAACATTTTGGGCCTCCATTCGTCAAATTGCTCTCCCAAGCCTTCTCCACGTGTTTCTCTTTGGGAGGAGGCCATTGTGCCACCTGACCATCTATCCAATTGATGATGATAAATAGGGATCGTTAGTTGATATATGATTGATGGATATATCCACTCGATGATCAAATATGATCCAATTGACAGTTTGATATATGATCAAATTATTCTCAATCATATATCAATTAGATAGATGATTCATCAATGATCATATGTATATAATTCTATATATATATAGAGCCACATTATCAACCAATTGATTCATGGATAGATCTTGGCCTAAAAAACCAGCCATGATGGTTCCGGATCGCCTCCAAAGCGGCCAAGGCCTCCTCATCACTGATGCGCCTTGGGGAGCGTCTGGAGTCTGGGGTTGGGGGAGATTGTTCCATTGATCAAAGAAAGGCTGGTTGAACTAATGGGATTTAATGGGATTTAATGGGATTTAATGGGATTTAATGGGATTTAATGGGATTTAATGGGACTTAATGACTTAATGGATAACTCGGCATACTGAGATTTAATTAACGAATTGAACACCAAAGATTGATATTTAACTCGTACCACTGGGTCTTAAAGAAATATACGGTCGGCTACAAGTGTGGATTTCCATGTGGGGTTGTTCTATGTATATCAAAATAGTAATAATGGAGGAGGACCAAAAAGACACAAAGGATCTAAAAGGGGTATCGGATAAATGATGCATATCCGACACTTGGTTCGATCAAAATGGTGGTGGTAGCTGCTTCCCCCTTCAGAATAAACTCAAAAACTTCCACTTGCTCCGTAAGGCCGCAGGGTTTAACGGTTTACAAATAATGCCCGCAACGGCAGTGTAGCTGTGTCATCCCACCACTAAAAATCAGTTTGTCTCAATGTTGAAAAGTTCTTGGAGGCCTATCAGAACGCCCAAAAAGAACCAGTTGTTCCAGCTCTTCCACACAGATTCTGGTCGAAAAAATATCCGCACAGAAAATGATTCAGTGATGTTATTTCTCCAAGCCATGTCACGGAGAACCCTTGGCCGACTTGGAGGATGAACCGGAGCTGCGCCTGTCAATTTGGGGATACAACTAGTTTCAGAGAAACCCATGTTCATGTTTCTAGTTGTATATGTTGATGAAAAATATACAGTATATATATATATATTATATGCATCATATATCTAATATTCTATATGTACATGGAGATGTCACATTTTTGCGCATATGACAAACAGTGAGGACTGTCATGTATATTTGAAACATAGTGTGTATGCACATTTCTTTGAGATGACATATGACATATGTGTATATCTGAGCAGCCTGTGCCAGTTTGAATCCAAGCCCTTGGTTAACGTTCCAACTCCAGTTTATGGGGTCAAAGCAAGGGTGTAAGAGTCATGGAGATTCTAGACATGCATAGATACAAATACACAAACCAAGCCCTGTGCAATGCTTGGTGAGATCCCGAAAGTCAGAAGCAACACATCAGGAGCAAACATTCGCAGCGCCATCAAATTTGTCAAGGGGAACAACTCCAGCAATCACATTGTTGTGCTCTATTGGTGTATTTGAAAATGAGATTCGTGCGTTACTAAACACGACATAACACGACCAACCACTGATGCAAATGTATGATGTAGAACCCCAAAACAATGAACCCTTGGAATCTGTTGGATAATCCCAAAGGAGAGGGTCACCCCATCGCGCCGCCTCTCTGTCTTCTTGTCCTAGAGGTTGAAAGGGTGAGTCCACATGGGAAATGAAAGCAGGAGACAGCCGATGAATAGATTCTAGGATTGATCCCAAACTCAAAACAACGTTGCCTGCATCGTAGGCAACGTCCGCGCTGCAAAACGAAGCTACTAGGCCCATGTTCCACTCTTTCAAATCACTGGTGAAGACATTGAAAATGCGCAAGCGGAAACATCCAAAGCTTTCCCCGGTGTTGCCCCAGCTTGAACGTCCTCGATCTCCAGCTCTATGTGGACATCCTGCAATCATGGGGCGTTTCTACAAAACTCCTTCAGATGGGCGTATCCAAAAATAGACCACCCAAAAAATCCATGGTGTATTTATAAAAATGTCATAATGTCATAATGGTTTCCAATCTGCAGGGCCAACACATTGCGTATACCGTACCCTTTCTTTGGACAAACCCAAATGACACAACCACATCCCCAGTGTGGTGGACTTCACGTTTGGGTATGGCAGCCCAAAGTGAGGTACCGCCAGAACCACATCCATTGACCGTCCAATTTCTTCTGGGGTCAATCGGAGTGAATCCTCTTCTATTTTCAGTCGGAGTTCTGTAACCCTGGATAAATCATTTATTGCTATTGAGTTATATACTATTATCATTCACTATTCAACAATCTGAAAGACGGTGATTTGGGGATAGTTCCCCTTAGTAAGCATTATTTTGAGATATTTTGAGTGATGTTGCAGTGAGGTCGTTACAATTGTCACCCATATCCCCACGTTGATTGACTTACTCCCATCAAAGCCATAGCCATTTCGGTCCCTTTCTGCCTGGACATTCGACTCAGAGGTGCCACTCGCGGATTTTGATCCAGCGGGAGCCTCTGAAGGGACGTTACCTGAAAGGCATGATGTTTGTGGTGGACGCCAAACTCCGTCTTCTGGTTCTGTATTTCATTTTGGTGTTTGATATAAAACAATAAGTATATACAGTTAGTTATATACATATGTAATCAACCCCATTCAGTTCTGTTTTTAACGGCTTCCTCAAAAATCTTCCGTTGCAAACAGAAAGAAAGTCGTTTTTCAAGTCAGGGCAGCTATAACCATGCTGTCAGTTCAGCTGACTGTGGTGATCCCTGAGAGGGGCACTGGCTGAAGTTTCCACTTCCTTCTCCTGTCAGCGTCTGCGGTGAATATTCAAGAGCTATGTGGCTATGTGAGCTGTCTATTCAAGGCTGCAAATTGAACATCTTAGATTCATTGGTATCATTGGTTGATTTGAAGGGTCCCTAGTTTGATACAGCTCATAACATCAGCAACTTCGCCCCACGAAGAAACCTCCCACTGAAGTGGCTGGATGCAATCGGTTGTAACTGGGACAGTTGCAGAGCACCTTGCGAACCTATCGTCAGGATTTAAAACATTTATCAGCCTTAGTCTTGGCTATGGGTTTGTCTGAAAATAGGGTGCGGATAACTCAACTGATTCATCATCACTCCATAATGAAAGATATCACCACTTCACCGGTGCAAAGGTCTACCGTGGGAATTCAGGATGTCTTCCATCGGCCTTGGGGTAGTCAAGCAATCATTCCATGGCCATTCCCCTTGGGTTTCACTGAAAATAAGGAATCCCAAAATCCAATGGCTAATCCCCATCTTCCCCTTTAAAATGCCTTCATGGGTGTATATGGTATGCGGTATACCCATGTATACCCCATGTTCAGCCACGCCCAGTTGGGTTTTTAGATTATCGGTATTTATGAATTGGATTGAACCATCCCTAGAATGGACCGTGCCCAAAATGGATGTGCATCCCATGTTCTTACTGATGCTGCTTCATAATCTCAAATCAGGGTGTCCTGTGGGTCTGTCTACCATCCATCGAATCTCATAAATCTGACATGTTGTGAAATATCTCATAATCATCATAATCTCTACCTTTTTTTTCCATACGCTTGTGAAATCCACCACCAAAAGGATAACTGTGGATGGTTGGAACCCCCTCGAAATCCACAGGAACCACCCATCTGCACCTCTCTGGGAGGCAGGGGTCCGGCTCCAGTAGAGAGGCGGTTTCGGTTGGGGCTCTCCTTCGCCAATGGATGGATGACTTCGCCCAGCCCATGGTATCCCAGGTGGAAATTTGAGCAAGCCACGGTGATTTTCCTTCCACCAGAAGTTGCTTTGTCTGAAAGTGTTTGGGGAAAAACATGGAAAAACCAAAGCCAAATTGCATGGTTTATGATCACTTTCTCTCTGAAATTGGCAATTTCGATGTACACCGGACTTTTGGACAAACCTAAATGGCGATTCAACCAACCAAAATCGAATATATAAGATAAAGATTTTGGATTGCCGATCTTGGATTGAAGGAAATTTCACAGAAAGCCATGGACTCAGCAGCCAAATGTAGGTGTTTTCTTGTCAATGTTCGATTCTGGGATGGGGAGAACGGGCACTTCCTTTGCTTTTTGGGTTTCCTGGGCGTTTTCCTCACATGGGTAGACCACCAACAGACCTCAGGTGCCACGTTGGAATCCACCCCCACGAAGTGGACGGACTTGAGCTGCGGCTTTAAAACAGGCTGTTCCTCCTGGCGCCAATGTTGACAGAAGAATTTGGGAGGGTTGGGAGGGTTTCCTCTCAAAAGCACAGCTCTTTTGAGCCCAAATGTCCCATGCGGTGCTTCGATCCTCCACAATCTGTCTTTCCTCCCAGTCCCAGTTCCATCCTCATGCACCATCGCAAAAACCAGGTGTTTCTGCTTCAGCTGGTTGGTGGGCGTCACAATGACCGCCTGCTCCACCTGTCAGCGGGTCTGCTCCAAAGTTAAGGGGTGGCAAAGATTATCTCAATCGGTGGCATGACCCATCTGGCAAATCCCAATTTATACAGCGCTATTCTAATTTTTGTCCAGGTCAACCTCAATTTTTACCAGGTGAAACTCAAGTGTACTCTTGACACCCCCAGTTTTTACCAGCTAAATCATTCACGTTTTTCCCTTCATCAATCCCCCCACCTGTTCAATCTCAAGATCCTCCAAGCTGATCAACGGCGCGCTGCGGGAGCCCCTGCGGTCCGCCCTCGCCACGGTGGTCACCGTCGGCGCCGCCGACGGCCGTCCCGAGCCCGGCGAACGGCTCGCGAGGCCATCGCTGATGGATTCCCGGTCGCTGGCGGTGCGCGCCAAGGTGCGCTCCGGGTGCTCCAATTGGAGGACCTGGCAATGGTTGGACGGAATGAATTTTCTACAAATCGGACAGGAACTCTAGAGATGTGGTTGGGAATGATTGATTTTTTTTTATCAAATAAAATAACACTGCGACATGGCATGGCATAGATATGCGATGCTAAAATGATTCGATTGGGAAAATGGCAGACAAAACCATCCTACCTCTGCATTTTGGGAGACATATGGCCTGCTGAGTTGATCCCCTCCAGCTCAACCCACTGGATCCTGCCTCAGGCTCTGTATGAACCTGGCGGGCTTGCCGGTGATTTTTCTTGTGCCAAGCGAAATGTCCAACAAACTTACACAGAGTGTGCCCGAAAGGAGTGCGTTTTGTCGACTATTTCCTCTGAAAGGTGCAACTCCATGCAGCTTGCCATGGATTTAAGTGATTTTTCAGTCAGGAATACGCAGTAGAACCAATTGCAGATTTGGTTGATGAAACTGAATAAACTGAATCAACCAATTGCCATTGACTGAGCCATTTGTTTGTCGCAAGAAATGGAGCAAACTGCTCACTGAGGCCAGCCTTAAGGGAACGACCTCGGTGTCATGGCGGAGACCCAGTCGTCACCAGGGGTTTGGGGTACTCTATGGTACTCTCATGACTCTGTTTACAACATCCATAAACGAAAAAAACCCTCTGGTTATGACTAACATAGCCATGGAAAATCCCCAAAATAAATGGAGGTTTCTAGCTGGGAAAATCATCTATTTCTATGGGTCATCTATACCATGGCTATGTTAAATAGCCAGAGGGGAATTGTTTCACATCGTGTGGCATTGTGAAGGAAACACACACGACACTCTCCAGGCGCTTTCACCAGAAATGGGGATGGGACAGATTTTGGACCACGCAAAAACCTGGGCTTCCATGCCATCTGCATCTGTCAACCTGTGCCCAGCTCAGGGATTTGTTTCGCGTTGCAGGATTAGGGTCATGATACATATTACCAAAGTTTGATGGGGATATCTATATATAATCTATATATATATAAGTCAACTTCTAACTGGCACCACTTTGACCAAAAGTTCGGATGATCTGGTGGTTTTCAACGCGTTTCCTATCCAAGGACACATCTCGACTGTGGCCCATCCACTGCTCTCAGCGCCGAGCTTCGAAGTGAAATGACTAAAGTGACTATAGTCGGTGTCCTGGGCACCCCCAATGCACTGGGAGGGTTCACCGATCTATGGACCTTGGCTTCCTGAGACCCAAATGGCACCAGGCTCCTGCGCGTCCACTAAGTTGCCATAGGATGCGGCCTCGCCGCCAGCACTGCTGCCCTGGCACAAGAATGGGTGGAGCCCCTGCCAAACTGAGACCAACGGCTCCACATCCTGCCTTCCGGGAGTGACCATAAGAACTCTCCTTGACACAATGAGTTGAGTCCTTCTGGAGCAAACCAACAGTCATCCGAGGTTCCAACAGCCAGGCCAAAGGACCGGGACCTGGCGAAAATTCCAATGTCTGCTGCTTCTGGGACCCAAGGCTTCATGGGTAAAATTCAATTTTTTCCTGGTTTCTGTAAAGCTGCGATTTGATGGCTATATAAATCCCCACGGTTCATATGTTTTCCCTTGTTCAACCTCCCGGCTGAGGCCACTACTGCGCCATGGCGTCAGATCTCGTGGTGGGCGAAAGGGAAAAGGCCGCCTCATGCTGGGGCGAATTTCAGCCTTTTATGGAGGTGTCGTTCGCTGGGAAAATCATCGAACGAAAAACTGGGGGGATGCTCCAGCCATGTTTGAGATCAACTTTCTCAGCGCTGGAAAAATAGATGGACCGTTTCCTACTGCCACCTTGAAGATCCTTGAAGTATCTTTTGAACTACATCTGAATCTCTACATGTATTGCCTACTACGACTCTTTACTTCACCATAAAGATACAGTTTCATGGATTGATGACCAAGGTGATGTGCAAGGTGTGCTCAGGGCACCCAACACCAGACTCACGCCAGGGCAGGAGTCCCTCCTGAGGAAACTAGGCCCACAGTTGGGTTTGTCTGATAGGGTACCCGAAAATTTACTGATTGATCATCATCTTCCTGATTAGACTTGCTGTTTTGAGGTACATAACCCACTTTTGCACAGACCCATTTGTTTCGGGAAACGGCAAGCGACAATGATGTGATCAGGCTATCTGACCAACTCAGGACGCCTATCCACTGACGTTCCAAGCCCATTCCATTTCAACCAGGTTTCCACGTGATTGCAGATCCAAAAAAAATGGATGCTTTCTGAAACTTTCAGATCCGAAACATGTCATGATTTCAGATCCAAAAGTGGATAGCTTCAGATCAAAACCATCACCAGATTTGTGGCGTCATCTTTGGCTGGACATTCTCCTCTGCAAGTCCAGAAGCAGAAGCTGAAGCGGCCGCCTGACTCAGTTGGGCTTCACAAACAGAAAATGCCGGAAAATGCATCATGTTTGTGTTTTCTTGGGGATTTCTTTGCATCAGTTGTTGTTTTCAGGATCCTGTGCCTTGATCTTTCTGGAAAGACCGTATGCAAGAAGAATGGCTTGATGACCAGAAGATGAGCTACTGAAGCCAGCCATTGTGCTGTGCCAGGCACCAAACAATGGAAGGATTGTCGCAATGCGCCTCATACTCTGCTGCCAGCTTGCTATAAAACCTGCAATGCAGCAGCGTTCACAAAAATCCCACAGCTGCATCCAAAAAGGGATGGCCTAAGCAGGATTCTTCATTCTTCAAATAGACCGTGAAACTGCAAATATCAGGAAGTCTCAGACCGAACATTTTGGAAATGTAAATAGTCGAGATCATTAAAAATTAAAAAGAACAAAGGTTCTGCTTGTCCATGATAGATCGCCATGAGACACCTTTTCCCATCAAATGGCGGCCTGTCCACCAAGTCTGACTGATGAACAGGCCGGAGGAATTCTTCGGGATCAAAGGGAACCGTGTGAGAAAACCTCATCGCGCCGAAGCTGGACAATGGATGACACTCGCAGATCTGGGGTGGTCATGACATGAATTCTGGAAAATGGCTAAGCTAAGCATATCCCAAAAAACTGCCATGGACACATGCCCACCTTGATTTTGGCCGCCTGGTCAGCCAGGGAGGTTCCCATAATTTACCGAAGTCAATGCCATTCAGGTTGATTAAACCCCAATTTTCTGTGGTGAGACCTCTACTTTTTGGATTGTTTTTCCAATCTCCAACTTGTACTCGAAACGGATGTTCATCTACCAGTTCTTCGTAGTTATATAAACTCAGTTCTTATTTAAATAATGTGGGAAACCCGAAACCCAATAATAAACATTTGGGGGATGGCTTGTAATACACCACCCATAAAAAGGGTGATTTTGGCGATGATTTATGGCATTGGGTGTACCACATTGTTGTTATTCGTTCCCAATTGTTCATTATTGGGTTTCCCATTCAAAAGAGTATTTCCCACATTACATCGGATTTATCATACCATTAATTATGGCTGATTATCCATGAATTATATAAACTGATTTTTTAAAAAATGATGATCACATTTATCACCATAATCAATGGACAAATATATTATAATTATTGGATTCAAATACCTATTTTTGTTGCTTAAAGTCCCCGGGATCTTTTCGGGATCCCCGCTCTTCATTGGCGGAAGTCGTGGAGGGAGCACTGGCGAAGCTCACAGAGTTGCCTCGAAGAGCGCAAGGACCAGAGAAAACACCAACCTTTCAGGATGTATACAGAGATATTTATTCATTTGGTTGTTTCAACCCCTTTGAAAAATATGGCAGTCAGTTGGGAATATTCTTCCCAATATATGGAAAAATAACAAATGTTCCAAACCACCAATCAGTATTCATTTGGTTGTGTTCTATAAATTTATCTATTTATTCATGTTTTTTATCATTCACTGGTTTTTTAATCTATATATGTGTGTGTATTTATGTCTGGAAGATATGTATGTGTCTGTATATCTGATATTATACATGTATTTCAAAAAATGTATTAGATCGTGTAAATGTATATACATATCGTTACATAGAATTTAGAATTTGCAAAGTGTGGTGTGAATGAATATACATGTGTATATATATATATACATATACACATCTGCCATCAGGTGGGCGACAAGAAAAATTGGTAGTGGTTTTTTAAAAAAAATGTCTTCTCCCCCCCAAAAAAAAAATGCTTGGATTGGATGCCAAGACTGAAAAAACCGGAGCCTACCTTCAAGAGGATCGATACCGGTGTATCTGAAAATTGGTTTTAGCTCTTTTTGCTAAGGCCATTGATCATGGTGAAAATGATGAGATGCTCAATCACTGGATTTGGATGTCCTACTTTTGACCAAACCCAGTGGGACAGCACCTGGCGAATACCCAAGGGCCTCTGCTGATCTTGCTTTGACTTTTGCCCACCTGTGCGACTCCTGTCGTTCAGAACTGCTTAGGACCTTGGGATAGCACTGGCATCTGAGACTTGGGAATCAACAGGTCATCACCCATGTTCCAATGCGAAAGCCGTCCCAACAACGTCCTGCTTCAAGGTCCTCTTCATCACCTCAGTCAAACATTGTGACGTATATACAATGAGTACATATATACATATGCTATATATATATTGTATACATACAATGTGTATATATAAAGTATACACTATACTTATATATATATATACTTATAGTTTTAGATACATATATATATAATTGTTATTAATTATTTATATATAATATTATTATATATTATATACATGGATGTATGTATTATACTAAGATCTCATATCTTTACTAAGAGCATCCCAAGACAACTCGGTGACCTTCTGGGGTCCCTCGGCCTGGCTTAAAACGTCGACAGCAGCGCCACAGCCACGCGGTCTGCGTCGAGATTTTTCGGGGATTTTTACTGGGATTTACTGAAATTCATTGGTGAGATTTGGGAGAATTATGGAAGATTGGGACTGCTATTCAATCGATAATTGATAAAGATTGATAACTGGTGATTGATAAAGTGACAATTCATACTTGCTCAGTTCTTTTCATTTTGGACAAACGTCCCAATTGGCGACTCCGCGAACTCCTGCCTTCTTCTGCCACCTGTAACAAAGTGGCGGGGAAAGACCAAGCTCACCGAGTGTTGCAATAGGAAGGGTTAGCGTTTCGCCCTGAGACCTGCTCTCTTGAAATCAATGGAATCAAAGAAATATGGTCAGATCAGCTGGAATCCTCTTCCAGACAAAAACAGGAGGGGCCACCTTGTCGCAATGAAGCTACATGAATGCAGAAATGCCAAGAGTCCAAGAGCACTTCTAAAACATCTTCTCACGCTAAAGATATCCCGAAAGCCAACCCAAACCCGAGAAAATGCACTTCCCAATCTACCCATTCTATCCATCACATGCACTGGGTTCCCCCAGCTTTAGCAGAGTAGGCCACGTAGGAGGCTCACCTCGGCAAAGACTTTCGTCCTGATCTCAACTTCATCCAGAAGGCAAAAATTTATGTTTCAGCTAGAGTCTTAGTATTTTTAGAATATTTTTAGTATAGTAGACAATCAAAGAAGATGTTTGTAGATGTTTGTAGATGTTTGTAGATGTTTGCTTTCAGCTGTAGTTTCCAATTCTCACAGTTTTAGTTTGTAGATGTTTGTAGACTATCAAAGAAGCCGCAGCCAGAGAACTTCACAAATGAAATTCCGGAACTTTGAAGCAGCCACAAATGGCTAAAGCCAATCCCCCATTCTCCAGCTCATCCCTTCGGTTGGCACCTTCTTCCACGTTCGCATCATAAACCATGCGATGGCCCCAGCCCTGCACGGAGGGCTGCACGTTGATGCCACTACATCCACTACCGAAGCAATGTAGAATCCTTGAACTGAGAGAAACAATGTCTGAATAAATGCATAGACGCTGTACCGACTCATACCGAACAGCTAACACCTTGGGGGCAACAACAATTCCATGCAAAAAAAACCACTCCCTCGCGGCGCCTTGACTCATGTCGAGGCCAGCATGCAGCAAGAATTGTTCAAAAGAAAAAATGGTCAGAGCAGAAGCATAGCTCGAGCCAAATGTCGCCCGTGTTTGATGTTTTATGTGTCACCATTTCACAATTTCCCAACTGATTAATGCTAATGTTTATTAATGTTTATTGATGTATGTGTGTTCCCATTGTTTCCCAGCCATGGAACGCAGCCTTTTTTCGGGCACCGCAACGGAGTTCGTCCACAGCACCGCAACTCTGACGGGCTCATGCGCGCTGCATGGCGCCCACGTACACATTGGAGTGCCTACAGCGCGGTGTCACAGTGTCGTCACAGTGTCACACCACGGGTTGGATCCCACACAGCCAAGAGGTCTGACAGCCTGACATGATATCTGTGAGCCCTGGAAAGCCCTGGAAAGCCCTGGAAAGCCCTGGAATCTGGAAAGCTTCACCCGAACCCAGCCTGTCGGGCTTGGCTTCTGCATAGATCCTGCGCCCTGCATAGGGTTCCATGTTCGCAGGCTTCTCATGCTTGCAGGCCCAGTCAGGCTTTGGAAGCTGCAAAGTCTCAGTCCATTCCTCCTGATCCATGGAGATGGAGGTTGTAACATTGGATCATCCGCTTTGCTTAATGACTTAATGGACCTTAATGGCATGTAGCATGTCTTTGATGGTTTCTTCAAAAGAAACCCAGGAGCTAAGAACATGAGATCCAGCTCGCCTTACAGCTGGTTCCAGTCATGGTCCTATCACTCCCAGTGCGACTTTGTAGCAACCGAAAAATCGTAGGATAGTCACATTGCCACAGGTCACTCCAAGTCACCCCATCACTACAAGCGTGGCAAAACCTGATGTGAAGATTTTCTGAGCTCTTCAAAATTTCAACAGCCAAATCCATCTCTTCAGAAGCCCCAAAATGGCCGACAGTCTGAAAATACCCTCTGGTAAACATACAAAAAACTATGGAAAATCACAATTTTTAATGGGAAAATCCACTATTTCTATGGCCATTTTCAATAGCTATGTCTGACATAACCAGAGGGTAACCCAAAAAAAAATCCCCCCGTGTTTTCAAAAATCTCCCCTTGGCCTCCTCAGCTCCATGGCATCCTTCGCCTTTCTCCTTGATTCTCCGGGCCTGGTTGGAGCCGCAGGAGGGTCACCATGTGTAGCTGAAAAATGTTCAAATGGCTATGGATCAATGCCTATTAATACCATTTTTAGGGGGATGAACATCCATAAATCCCAGCTATTTTGATGTGAACTACAGGGGTACAGGGTTTTGACCCATCCACATATCATTGGCTGACCATTTAAGATCTCTGGATTCATTTATGGATCTGGCTGAAGGGGCCATGGGTGGCCATGGCTTGGCCGGGGACCCCACAACACCACGCCTCTTCCGCGTCGAGAATCGCTTGGTGCTTATCCAAGATATCCATAATGGCGTTGCAGCCGTTGGTCAACGCAAAGGTCATCGCAGTTTGACCCCGCGCAGCTTTCACTGCCAAGTCAGCCTCTCCGACATCGATGTTTCTTGGACGGTACCCTCTGGTAAATGAAATTGAAAATGACCATTTATAGTGGATTTTCCCATTAAAAATGGTGATTTTCCATAGTTATGTTAGTTTACCAGAGGGTAAAGTGTACATCTGCACATCTAGAACCAGCAGCACGTTAAACAAATGTTAGCAATACCTATTCTGAAATCTGGTCTACGAGATTCAAGTAGAATGATGTTGCACTGTTCTAGATATGTCGAGGTAGACCATGTGTGAATCTATGACCAAATCTGACCAAAAAAAACATCAACAATCCAACATCAAAAATCACCAGCCTCGCAATCCAAGAGCATCTTAACACCATCTGCGCTATCTCTACCAGAAGCCCACATTAGAGGTGTGAAGCCTGCCAGATCTTGCGCATTCCTTGGGTGATCCCAGGACCCTGCACAAGACCTCAATTCTGGGTGTCAACTGATGTATATGCATGTGTATACCTATATATATATATATACCTATATATATATATACCTATATATATTTATATACCTATATATATATTTTTTTTTATATACCTATATATATATATACCTATATACATATATACCTATACCTATATATATATATGCCTATATACATATATACCTATATATATGTATATATCTACCTATATATATATATATACATATATATATATATACCTATATATATATATATACCTATATATATATACCTATATATGGTCCCGTCCTCCGTCTCTCCACCCCCCCCCCATGGGTTGGGGGGGAGGGGGTAGCTCGCCTCTGGGGATCCATGATCCCCATTGTGTTCCGATCTATGTCACCGGTCAAGTATGGTGTAGCAAAGTTGGGTCCCAGGTTTGGTATTCAGCGTTCAACATCATTCAACATGTTCCATCCAAGAAATGATCGGTCATTCAACATGTTCCATCCAAGAAATGATCGGTGGTAAGATGCTGCAATTTCTTTTACCTTTCGTCGGACGACAGTCAGAGCCGCGTTTTGCGTCTCAAGCGGCGCAGAAGCAGCAGGTTATAGTGCAGGCCGGTCTTCTGCAGCACGATTGGGTTGTTGCTGTCATTCGTTGTCCATATCTTGTGGCCATTTTCGTAGATGACAACTGCGATCCCCTTGGTCTCGCTGAACGCACCAATGTGAGCTGCTGTCCCGTATGCCCTCGGATGGCGCATGTACTGGAAATAGTTCTTCCAGTTCCAGGCAGCCTTTCCTGGTCCTTCCATCCAACCTGGATCGTCCCACATCTCCAAGCGAATCTGCTCCTGCAAGAGTGCCATGCTATCGCCGTCCATTCGTTGTAGCGACAGCTCCATGTGGCGAAGAATCTCTTCTCGCAACTTCATCGCACTCTCGGTGCTATCCACAATGGCCTTTGCGGGGACACCGGCTCTCGCTTGAAGGGCCATGCTGAAGCAACGAAAGAGGCAAGCTCCGTCACCTTCAGCTGCAATGACCTCAAATGCTGGAGCAGGTCGCTTGCAAGGTGCACCAGGGCCCTTCAGAGGCGTTGGGAAGTAGGCATCATCTGGAGGCATAGATCTCGGCCAAAGTTTCAAATTGGCTTCGTGTTTCCAAGAGACTTGTCCAGTGCGGAGATTTTTGACTTCTGCAAAGCCTTGGCGGCACTGGAGCACTTCGAAGGTCTCCACACCCTCTTGAGTCGTCTCGAACTTCCGTGGTCCGCTTTTTGCCACATATTGAGTGTTCCTGCTGAGCACCATGTCGCCAGCCACCAGTGGCATTGCGGTCTTGTTGGGTCTCTTGCGGATCCATTTCAGTTGGCTTTTCATCCGCTGTCGTAACTTCTTTGAAGAAATAGAATTGCGTAGGGGTTGGATGAGCTGATGCAAGGACTTGGCTTTCTCTTCCAGAGACTCCTTGTCATACTGCTTGGCATCCAAGTAAGCAACCCATTCCTCCTCGGTGAGAGCTGAAGGTTCTTCCATTGCATTCTTCAGGTGCATGTTGCGCCAACGAGATTCTTGAGGCCTCAGTAGTCGCCAGATCGTCTCTGGAGGCAAGCCAACGGCCGTGTTCTTCTGGTTGTATGCGATTGTCGCAGCAGCAAGACGTGCTCGCTGTCCACCGCAGCTTGCGTCGAAGATTTTGTTTCTGCATTCAACGAGGCCGTTTGATTGCGGCCGCCCAGGGGGTATTGTCCGAGCACGGACCCCAAGGGTGGCCTCGATGGCTGCAGAAATAATGTTCCTGAATGCTCCAGCGTTATCTGTCCAGCTTGCTACTGGGAGATCAACGTCGGTGTAAAACTTGATCATAATGTCTTGAACGGCCGGCAGTGTGGCACCTTTGAAGTTCAAATCCCAGCTCCATGCCTGGGCGCAGCTGAATGCGTAGATGATGGGATATGGCATATGGTGTCAAGAAAGACAAAAGAAAAACGAGTTTGGGTCGATGCAGTGCCGGGAACACAGTGGAACACATGTGTGAAGAAACAAATGCAGGCTCTCAGAAAATAAAAATGCGATGTCAAAGCAAAGTACCCGTCCAGAGGTGAAATCGCATGCGAGCAGAAGGTTCCACTTGCCGCCTGACACCGGCGTCATGGTTTTTAAATCCCAGCCCACGACATCTCCAGCTTGACCAGGCACTGGCAAGTGCCGCGGTCTTGGCTGCTGGAGGTCCCTGCAAGTGTTTTGTCTGCAAACCTGCGGCTGCAGTGGATTTCGAGGGCATGACTTTCAATGGGAGGAAACAAGCACCTCCTACTACCTGAATTCTTTCGCAGCAACGAAATGTATAATATAGATATTATCTATGCATAAATGAATCGAAGCATGCGTATGTATATATATATATATTTAAATATATTTCCATATATATATATCCATATATAATTATATATATATCCATCTATAGTTTTATATAAATCCATATGTAATTGTATATATATCCACATATATATATATATTTATTTATATATAGTTAAACATATATATATGTATAATTATATATATTTATATCCCTATATATATACATATCTATCCATATGTGTATATATATATATTTATATATATATTCACATCCGCAGACCCCAGGCGTGAGGAAGGGGAGCGCGTGAGGGGAAACGAAGAAAAGTTAGCTTCTGATAGTGTTTCTCACGGGTCCAGAATGCCACGTTAGGCACTAGCGTGCTAAAGTAGATGTCTCTAAATACTACTGAGCAAACAAGGTGACTAGCTACTGTAAAGTAGGCCACTCAAGTCCCACAGGCTCAAAGTTTATTCTTACCTCTGCTACCAAAGTATCGTGCTTGAGCCATGCAGCATGAGCCAAAGTACATTGAAGTACTGGGCATGGTGAAGTGACGTGGGAGAAAAGTGCATATTTCACACGACAACAACAGCAACAACAAAAACAACAACAGCAGCAGCAACTAAGGGCCAGCGTTCTCTGGGTGGAGCAGCAATAGGATAATACATCTATCGAGCGACATCGAAAGGTAATCCCGCCCCAAACCAAAACATATAGTTATGTATACTAGCAGGGTTCTTTTTCATATAAATACATGGAATATGAATTGACCCACATATATGTGAGATAGGTGAGTTCTGATTCGAAAGGGCAACAGGTAGAAACATACGCATGCCTGGCATCTCTCGACAAAAAATTGCGCATCGAGCTTGCAGTTGGGCCACGCCACTCCAGAGGATTGAAGAGCACTCACGATTCCATCTCTGGCGCCTTGATGCTCGAGATCTCTGTGGGCTGCCTCCAAAAAAGACAACTTCTTCTTTGCATCCACTGTGAACTGCTGCCTGCCCATGGCTACGGAGCTCCACTTTGGGTTGCCTTGCTTGGCTAAAAGAGCTTGCTTTGTCTTCAAGCTCTCACTTGGCAAGTCAGTCATGGGAGCTTCTAAGATCCAGCGTGCTGCCACCTCTGCAGTAGTTCCAGCTGGCCACAAAAAGGATTCCGGCTGCTGCTGCCCAGCGGCACTTGCATCGGCAAAGTCCTGTTTGCGTTGATTGAGGTTCTTTGTGCAGCACTTTTCGCACTTGGGACGGCTAGAACCCCATTGTGTCTTCGAGAAGCTCTCTTTGGGAAGCGGCTGCGAGCATTGGACGCAACTTCTGACCCATACTTTGGCGTTGTTTGCCTGCGGTGTCGAGCAACAAGCAATGCACTTGGAAGCCGTTCCTTTCTCCCACTGCGTGTTGGAATATTGATCTCGAGGCTTCTCTATCTCACAGGCAGCGCAAACTTTGCCAGATAAAGCTCTGCGTCGGAATCTTTCCTCAACAGGTCGGCATGCTAGACACACGCCATCCTTCTGCAGCCACTGCGTGTGAGAAAACAGGTCTCTGTTCTTGTTCGCCTTGCATTGGTGACCTTAGCAGCGGCCGCAGGACACGGCGGACGTGGAGTGGAGAGCATCGGTTCCCATGTATCGTATAAACTGGTTTCAATGTATGTCTGTATAGATGCCGTTGGAGGAATGCAGCCTAGGCACAGGTCTTGGTGCTATGGGAACTGCTAGCGGATTGTCGCTGCAGAGCATCCTGAACTATTTGTTGCACTTGAGACAGTGTGACGTACTGCGGAGCCGCAGGCGCCATGCCCGAGGCTTGGGCCCCACTGGGCGGTTCCACTGAAGCGGAAGGCTGGCGTGACCCTGCCGAAGCTGAAGCTCCTTTAGCACGAACGTGGTTCATGGCCTTGTTCAGTGTCAGTCGGGCGTAGTAGTCCTGACAAACAACGGGGCAGCACTGTGGTGGGTGAAACAAAGGTCCCTGAGTGCACATGTGCTAGAAGCTATAAAACAAGGAGAGGGCAACATGACCAAAGTGAAGTATCGATTGTCGCACATAGGTAAGATGAGGCAGCTCTTATTAAAAGTTATATAGGATGGCTGAGAACAAAAGCGGGACACAATTGTGACAAAGCCGGTCGGATGCGCCTGGTTACCTCGTTTGGCCAGCAAAGGACAGTGCTGGATGGCATCCTCTAAAGTTGCTTGCGGATTCGACTCGAAAAAGTGGCAAGCCTCTCTCCAGTCGTCGCGGCTGATGTCCCGTTTGGGCGGTGCCGAGTCGGTTTGAACACTTCCATGCTGCACAGTAAGTACCCCGGCCGCCTTCTAAGTGGTTCGACTTCGACTTCGGGTTCGACTTCGGGTTCGGGGTTGGACGGGGATGAAGAGAGGGGAGAACCGCGGCCACCTCGGAAGTGGTTCGACTTCGACTTCGGGGTCGGAGGTTCGCGAGAGTTGTACTGCGGCAGAGAGGGGACCAGGTTCGGGGCCGACGTCGGGTTCGGAGGTTCGATGGCGGGTTCGGGTTCAAGTGCTGCTTCTTTGGGCAAGGGGGGGAAGGAGGTTCGACTTCGGGTTCGGGTTCGGCTTCGGGTTCGGGGATGGACGTGGAAGAAGAGACGGAAGAACCGCGGCCACCTCGGAAGTGGTTCGACTTGGACTTCGGGTTCGGAGGTTCGCGAAAGTTGTTCTGCGAGAGAGAGGTTTGCGTGTAAGGCGGGATCTGTACACAGTATAATGGGGGGGGGGCCAGGTTCGGGTTCGACTTCGGGTTATGAGGTTGGACGGCGGGTTCGGGTTCAGGTGCTACTTGTATGGGCAGGGGGGAAGGAGGTGCGACTTCGGGTTCGGCTGTGGCGGCGACGTTCGCTTTGGAGATTCGACGCGGGTTTCGGTTCACCAAAGATTGTTTGAACGTTTGTCCCTCTTGGGGGGAAGAGGGGGGCGGGAGGAGGGGGGAGGAGGTTCGACTTCGGGTTCGGCGTGGGATGCGACTGCGGGGTGACGTCGGGGTCGGAGGTTCGGGTTCTGGTTCGGGTGTTACTGCGGTGGAGCAATCATTGTCGGCCCATGTGTTGGATTTGTTATGAGCAGGCCAGGGACGACGTGAGCCTGTGTATGTTCGCTCCTCTTTATCCTCCTCCTCCGCATGTCTGTTCGCTGGTGACGTCTTTGTCTTTGTTGTCCTCCTCGTCTTCTTCTGCTTTTTTTTCTTCTTCTTCTTCTTCTTCTTCTTCTTCTGCTTCTGCTTCTGCTTCTTCTTCTGCTTCTTCTTCGTCTTCTTCTTCTTCTTCTTCTGCTTCTGCTTCTTCTTCGTTTGCTGCATCTGCGTGTTCTTTTTCTGATGAGGGATATCGTAGGTGGGCCTGGCAGTAGTTTTTCTGCATGCATGGCCAGAGAGCAGTGGGACAGCGGCCGAGGATTGCCGCTGCGAGGAGTGTATCCGACACCATCTCACAGTGGCGCACCAGGACCGCCCGAAACCACATGCCAGGAGGGCCAGGTTGCAGCGTAGGTGGGCCGTATCATCCACCTGTGTGGCGTTGTCACAGCAGGAAAGGAAAGCAAGCAGTTATGACAAGTCAGGTCATGGCAGGAATGTTTTTCTGCGTGCATGGCCAGGAAGTATGCAGGAAGCGCAGTGCCTTGAAAAAGGTAGTTTGCATGGCTTCTTCTTCTGCTTTTCTGATGAGGGATATCGTAGGTGGGCCTGGCAGTAGTTTGCGAGGGGTGTATCCGACACCGTCTCACATTGGCGCACCAGGACCGCCCGAAACCACATGCCGGCAGGGCCAGGTTACCAGAGGGGGTTCGTCTTCTATGGGCAAGTCAGCTGGGACAACAGCATGTTGCCAGAGGGGGTTGGTCTTCTATGGGCAAGTCACAGGGGAAAAAGGTCAGAGGAGGATAAAAAAGATGTATGTGGAAGCTACCGCTAGCAAACAGAAGCCAGACTGCCTGGGAATGAGGAAAGACACACGTTATACTTGAGCTACCGAGGGGGGGGGAAAAAAAAAATATATATATATATAAGGGGGGGGCAGACCACATCGATAGGGTAGGGTCTTTGACAAATGTTGCTGCCATGGAACGCTTACAAAATTGTTTGTTGTAGTGGAGGGGGGGGTTGGGGAGGTTCGACTTCGGGTTCGGGTTCGGCGTCGGTGGTCCAATATCTGCACAAATCCTGCTGCATCATGCCAGCAAACTGCTTTTTTGTTCGAAGGGGGGGGTGGGGGAGGTTCGACTTCGGGTTCGGGTTCGGCTTCGGTGGTCCAATATCTGCACAAATCCTGCTGCATCATGCCAGCAAACTGTTTGTTTGGGTCGAGGGGGGGGTTGTGGAGGTTCGACTTCGGGTTCGGCTTCGGGTTCGGGTTCGGCTTCGGTGGGCATTGCGAGCAATATTTGTGCAAATCCTGCTGCAGAAAACTACTTTTTTTTGGTCGAGGGGGGGTTGGGGAGGTTCGACTTCGGGTTCGGCTTCGGCTTCGGGTTCGGCTTCGGTGGGCATTGCGAGCAATATTTGTGCAAATCCTACTGCAGCAAATTGTTTTTTTTGGTCGAGGGGGGGTTGGGGGGTTCGACTTCGGGTTCGGCTTCGGCTTCGGGTTCGGCTTCGGTGGGTATTGCGAGCAATATTTGTGCAAATCCTGCTGCAGAAAATTGTTTTTTTTGGTCGAGGGGGGGTTGGGGGGGTTCGACTTCGGGTTCGGCTTCGGCGTCGGGTTCGGCTGCGGTGGTCATTGCGAGCAATATTTGTACAAATCCTGCTGCAGAAAACTTTTTTTTTTGGTCGAGGGGCGGTTGGGGAGGTTCGACTTCGGGTTCGGGTTCGGGTACGGGTTCGGCTTCGGTGGTCATTGCGAGCAATATTTGTACAAATCCTACTGCCGAAAACTGTTTCATTAGCCCAGCGAACCGTTTTTTTTTGAGGGGGGGGTGGGGGAGGTTCGACTTCGGGTTCGGGCGGGGCTCGTTATGATGCTGCAAGCGCATCTGAGGGTTGCTTGTGAGCTGCAGGTACTGAGCTTCGTCCAAGTTCGCCAAGCCAGAATACAATAAATGGGTGTGACACTGCTTCTCCGGCTTGCGATTGATGCTGCCGGGCAAGCGCCCGACCTGGGTGATGCGGGCTGAGCATGGATCGCCCCCCAAAGCCTTGGTGAGCTCCTGCGTCACAATCTGTGCGTCTCTGGCTTGGTGCCTTTGGTCCAAAGTCAGCCAAAGCTGATAGCTCTGTCTGCTAGTCTGCACCAATGCGCGCGGATGCAACTGCAGAAGTTTGGAGAGGGAGCCAGTGAAGTTGTCCAGGTCGATCATGACTACTGAATTGAGATTTGGGCGAATGAAGAAGTGACACGGCAGCTTCATCCATACCTCAGCGTGGTCAAAGCATAGGCTCTGTGAGGTCCGAATAACAAGACAGCGAGGAAATGATTGGAAATAGCTTGTAGTGGCATGGATAGGGCCGAAACAAACAGCTTATATATAGTATACGCAGGATATTTGTGTCGATCTGACATTTTGACGGTGCTGCACCGAGATCGGCTATGGCAAGGCACCGATAACTCTGCGAGGAGTGCTTGCGTGCTCAGCTGCGGTCTGTGCACCAGGGCATTTTTCCGCTCCTGATCGAGGAGCAAGATGTTCCAACTGCTGCAGTCTGGGAAACTGCGAATGAATGTCAGGGCTGCTTCGAGATCCTGCGCTGCAGAGATGGTAGATGGTATCCGAAAACAGTGACAAAAAGATGGGACCAAGTGTATGTGCCCCTGCAATGACCATAATGATTAATGCACAATACCCGGCCTAGCCTTTTTTTGGACACTCTAACTGAGGGAACACGCATCACTGTCCTTTTGTGTCGTGTCTCGCACAGGTGTGGTCTGCAGAGACGGCACAGGCGCCACACTCATCCACGCCAACGTCCCTCCTGAGCGAAGCTGACAGCTGTTACATGTGTCACCAAGGTAATGTCCGAATGACTTCATTCGGTGGAAGTGTGCTGTTAACAAGTAGAAACCAAAACGTGTTCGTCCTTGCTCACCTGTTTGTCCGACATCAGGTATACCACTGCGATCTACAAATTCCAAAACTTACCCCCCAAGCTCGCCCTATGTCAACAAATAGAATCCAAAACCTGTCCGTCTTTGCTGATCTGTCTGTCAGACACGGCACAGGCGCCACACTCAGCCACGCCAAGGTCCGTCCTGAGCGAAGCTGACAGCTGCCACATGCGTCAACAAGTAGTCTCCAAAACCGGTTCGTCCTTGCTTACCTTTTTGTCCGACATCAGGTATACCACTGCCATCTAGAAATGCCAGAACGTATCCCCCAAGCTCGCCCTATGTAATGAACAATACCCGTCCGTGTTTTGCTTTGGGGCAGTCTAACCAGGGACCAAACATCACTGTCCTGCCGTGTAGTGTCTCGCACGGATGTGGTCTGCAGATACGGCACGGGCGTCTCACTCGGCTACGGCAAAGTCCGTCCTGAGCGAAGCTGGCAGCTGCCACATGTGTCACCAATGTGTATCATTTGGATGCCGTTGTTTAAAGCTAGAGGTAATGCAAAACGCTCCGGGATTCCAAACTAGCAGCTGGTAGGTACTTACATCTTCAAGCCACCAAAAACCCTCTGTAAGACTTTTTCCAGGCCCAAACCCCCGTATGTGTCTTCACCGTATGTGGCGCCATCTCCCCTTCTTGCCACCCAGTCTCTTGTCTCAATCAATGTCCAGACGGTTGGCCATGATCGCTCCGAGTCTCTTATTATGACAGATTCACATAGAAAGTATCACCATATATCTATATATATATACATATATAGGTATCTGTGTCATGTGCAGGCAATTATATATCGATGCATCAAAGCATTCAAATGTCCATATATATATATATATCTGTGTGTGTCCGTATATATTCACACATATATATATATATCTGTCTCATGCACGGGTTTATATGCTGGATCTATATGAAGACTGGTTTTGTATTCACACACGCTGGATTTGATTTTTTTTCTTTGTCTTGTTGTCATCTGCCCAGTCATGCCCCCGTGCCTTGCCCCACATAAACTCCAGCGGAAAGGTCGAGCGGCATCGGTGATCACATCGCAAAGTCTCTGTAGAGCAAGCACGGACAATCAGATGATGGGGGTAAACATGACCCCACTATATGATATATGTAAAACATAGCTACGAACACATAAGGCCACTGCCAGCCACAAGGGGGGGGAGCGGATGAAGATCTCATATGGAAAACATGAATGCCATACATACCATACCTACATTTACATAGGAAACATTCCATACCCATCATAGTAACCATACATACCATGCATACCATACATACTGTCATATCAAACATACCATACACAACAGACTTACATACCATACCTACCATCCATACAATACCAAGCATTCATGGCATACATACCATACCTACCATACATACCAAACATACCATACTTTCCAAACATGCCATACCAAACCGACCAAACACTCCACACATACTCAACATACCATACCACACCCCCACCACACCACAGGGGGGAGAGAGGACAGTACCACACCCCCACCACACCACGGGGGGGGGAGAGAGAAGATCTCATATGGGGGCAGTATATGGCAGCATGCAAAGACGAAGCCATAGGTACGAGCCTATAAGGCCACGTATATATACTCATATATACATGTGCTATGTATCAACGCTCCCTCTTTACTACCTGTGTGCTAAGCCCCGACAATATGTGTTTAACATATTTGGTACCTACCATACATTAACATGATGCCATGCATACCATACCTATCATACCTATCATGTCATACATACCACACATATCATACATATGAAGCATAATCACCACACCTACCATACATACAATACCAAACATACATGCCATACATACCATACCTACCTTACATAGGAAACATTCCATACCCATCATAGTAACCATGCATACCATACCTATCTTACCTATCATGCATACCACACATACCATACATGTGAAACATAATCACAACACCTACCATACATACAATACCAAGCATACATGCCATACATACCATACCTACCTTACATAGGAAACATTCCATACCCATCATAGTAACCATGCATACCATACCTATCATACCTATCATGCATACCACACATATCATACATATGAAGCATAATCACCACACCTACCATACATACAATACCAAACATACATGCCATACATACCATACCTACCTTACATAGGAAACATTCCATAACCATCATAGTAACCATGCATACCATACCTATCTTACCTATCATGCATACCACACATACCATACATATGAAACATAATCACAACACCTACCATACATACAATTCCAAGCATACATGCCATACATACCATACCTACCTTACATAGGAAACATTCCATACCCATCATAGTAACCATGCATACCATACCTATCTTACCTATCATGCATACCACACATACCATACATGTGAAACATACCCAACATACCATACCAGCATGCAAAGACGAAGACATGGGTATGGACATACAAGGCCACTACCAGCCACAGGGGGGGAGGGGGAAACACCCATGACCACAGGGGGGAGGGGGGTACCCACCCATGGGGGGGGGGGAGGGGGGGGGTGGCAGGGCCTGGAGCATATATATATACCTATACGTATACCTATATATATATACCTATGTATATATATAATTATACACCTCTATATATATATATACCTACGTATATACTATTGTCTCCTGTAAACTAGCATAGATGTGGAGAAGCTACCATTTGCAGATCATGTTCCTAGGGAAACCATTGGTTTTCTACATCTATGTCAGGTTTAGCCCAGGGTAGACAAATATGGTCGGGGGCTGAGTCGGCAACTAAACGGGCTGAGTCAGGAACTAAGAGTCGGCAACTAAAAATAGTGATTACAAAATATATATATACATATGTAAATATAATATACGCATACATTTCAGTCATGTAGATAAACTCTTGTGAGTTCGAAAAACTACTTTGAGCCTCAAATTGTGGAGAGCCCCAACTCACCCAGAAGTGATTTCTTTGAAACGCAGTCCATGTTGATTTGGGTGTGTCTGAAAATAGTGTACCCCTAAACCCAATGGTTAATGATCATTATCCCTATTAAATGGCTATAATTGGGAATATACCCTATTTTCAGACAAACCCATTTGAACTTCGTGGTCCTCAGCAACACCGAAACTCAGGACTGCCAGGTACCAGGTACTGCCGAGCATCACATCGGCCATGCCCTCGATCAGTGTCTCAATGGCTGGGAGATCATGTTCAGTCACTGCCAGATGCAGCACACCACGGCCCCGAGGGTTCACCGCATGCACATCGGCGCCCTGCATCAGCAGCATTTGAATGGCTTCCTGGGAGCTGCAACCAACGCTTCAGCTTCAAAAACGAACTGCTTAGTAAAAATCACAGTTCTATCATACATGAGAGTGCATCGAATTAATAGGCACTACGAAAATCGGACAACCCAACTGAGTGAACTCTGGATTTCAAACGAACCTGGCATCAACCAACCAAAAAAAATCCTAATTCCTACCAGAACCAAAAACAAGTCGGATTTGCTGGGTGAAGCCACGTGGCTTTCCTGGTCAATTTTAGTCAACAATCCCACCATGTATCAATCCCAGCATCACATCTCCGCGACTTGGAAATGTTTTCATCCAAGCTCCCTGACTTTGCGATAACGTGCAGGGGTGTCTCACCTCAACGGGGCCGTTTTTTTTTCTTGGGGAGCTACCCAGCCACCCTCAAGAAAATGGTGATTTTGATCTGCACTAAAGTGCTACCTCTGAAATAAACAGCCTGGTGGTTTTCATCAAAATCCAGGGCTGAATCCAAAAATTGGACCCATGTCTGGGACAGAGCCACTGTCTGGGCTTTGACTCTGGATAAACTGGGATCTAGCATACCTGCATGATCTGTTTTTGCCTAGTAAACAGATTTGAATAATATGATATTATATAATATGTGATCTTCTTAAGTCATTACGGATGAGATCATCAGTTTACAATCATGTTGTCTAGCTGAGTTTGCAGAGACCCCAACCGTTCTTTTAATTGGCACCGGTTTTTTTTTTGCGGCAAGGCACCAAAGTGATCTCGGCTATCAGGATCTGCCCTAGCTTCACAAAGAGCCTTGATCAACACTGGAAACGCCTTCTCGGCCGCCTTGTGCAGAGGTGTTCGCCCATGTTGACCTTGAAAATTCACCGTGGCACCTGCAAGGGGCTGCCTGGTTTCCGTCACAAGCGCAGCTATCGTGTCCTTTCTCGTAATGCAACACAATAGAAATCCAGCACTTGCAGACCGTCTGAACCAATTTCAGAAAAATTTGGTGATTTGCAACCCATCTCTGGGTTTCAGGGCAACATACTTGATTTTCTTCAAAAATACACATTAACAGACTACGTTCATGTAATTGTTCTTCAATAAAATCATATATTTCCCCCATTTTTGCTGAGACAACCATGGAAATTTTTTGGGGCCCCGCATCAGCTCCATCAGCCTCTGCGCACCAGATCCAGAGCCTCCTCCTGTGACATGTCTCGGTAGGATGGGGTTTCCAAGAGATCGGGGTCCACCTCGGGACCTCGCGGCATCTCCGACTTCACCTCCTCCCAAGTCGGAGGCCTCGAAAGAATGGCAATGGTAGGGGGTTCCAACTGGAAATTGCTGGAGATACAAATATACATCACATATGTTTTTATGTGTATACATATATAATCATATATATATATATACACACGTATATTATATTAAATGTATATCTAGTCTATATATAGTGTCCACTATTTCTTTTATATGTTCATATAAATGGATATGATATACCATCACAGTCAAAAAATCCATTCAATCTGCCTTCGCAGCTCATGAAGCATTCGGCCCGCCGCATCCGCTTCTTTTTGGTTCTGCAAGGACCTGAGGTCCGGCAATGGGCCCGGCGTGGGGGATGGGTTTTGCTATGTTTTGCTACCTATGGGACCATCAATGCTGCAATTCCTTCACTGGAAAAATTCAAGATGGGTATGGATCAATACCTATTAATACCATTTTTAGGGGGATGAACATCCATTTACCAGCTATTTTGATGTTCAGGGGTACAAGGTTTTGACACAATGGAAATGGATGGAAATGGATTGTCATAAACTCCATCAATGTTCACCTCAGAAATCCCAAAAAGCAATGTTGTTTCAAAAATAAACATTGGCGCCAAGCGACTCCGGAGACTTTTCTTTCACAAAATTTGGTTGCAACAGGACTTTCAATGCCTCCTTTTCAGATTTCTCCACATTGGCTGCACCTTGCACCTCTGGCGCCCAGTCACTGTCTGAATCCTGGCAAGATCTGGCGACTGGATACCCAATGGGATGGTTGACGGCTGGAAAAAATTACGACAACATGTGCAGTTTTCAATTTTTGAACAAAAATGACCAATATATGAATGTTAGTCTAGTTTAGTATTAACCATCCATAATTATTGGGGTACCTAATTTTGACCCATACCCATATGAATGAAACATAACCCATTGACATACACCAATCCCAATGGGAATGAAATGGAATGAAAGAAACGTGCACCCAACATGTGTTTGTGTTCGCACCTCCTCCTCGTCTTCCTCTGCGTCATTGTTTGCTACATCTTTTGCATGACCATTTTCGTCATGCCCGACTGCAGCACCTTGACATACGGGATTCCACTCGTCATCGTCATCGTCATCATCTTCTTGGTCTTCCGTTCCATCTTGATCCTCACAGCCACGGCCCATTGGATGTAGACAAAGTTACGTAAAGCATATGCCAACCACACACGTTGATCAGTGTTCCACAAGTGGTTTGATGACAACAAAATATTGCTTACAATGTTTCCATTCCAACATGCCCTTAAGCCCAGATTCCAACAAAAAATCGAGCGCTGTTTGCTCCGTTGGTTTCCAATCGTCCCACAAATCATCTAACGTCGGGCCAGCCGTCATCGTTGCAACCCATCCTGTTGATGGATATCCCGGCAAATAAGTCGCAAAATGTTATCATGTGCTCGAACCACATGCCGCATCGCCATAGACGAAAAATATGTTTTTGATATTTCGGAGGGTAACATGGAAAAGTTCCAGGAATGTTTTTGTTGATGTCCAAATTGTCATTTTGTGGCACATGTTCAACCATGAACAATTTTTGTTTGAATATCAATCAAACGTGACGGTGATTCAAAGACAGCTGGACACAGGACCGGCAGAAGTGGTTAAGCAAATATTCAAGAAATTCCAAATTGATATTATTATTGCATCAACCAGTTCAATGGGTTCAATGTGTTTGTTGCACATGCCATGCAAATTGCGGCAACACTTGCAATATACTCGTTTGGAACGGATCTCGTGTAGCGTAAACATCTTACATCCGACCTCGACGTTGCTTTTGGCAAAATGTCACACATTCGCCCACAAAATTGTTTCGTGAAATTGCCAAAACACAGTATGGTCGGTTTCCACCGGTTTGTATCCACCTGCATCAGTCATCACAGCAATGAGAACAAATACTGCACAACTGTTCATGCTGCTGCATATGGGGTATCGCCATGCCAGCTGTCGTGTTATTTTGTTTGATTTGGCCTCTACCATTTGCAGCATGTTTTCATCTTTATTCGGCCACTTCAACGTCACACTAAATCCTTCATGTTACTGTTTTTGGTGTTTTTCTGTGCGTTCTTCTAGCCTATCTAGCTAGCCCAGTTTGAAAGTTTGTGCTGGAAACAGGTTTCGCCGCGATTCGTCCTCGGTGCTCACCACTCAAACCAAGAAGAGCCACCATAGCCACCAACGCCACAACGATGCTCATCATCATCGTAGTCGTAGTCGCGCTGATAATTTCGATCTGCATTTTGGTTTTCATTCATCATGGTCTCTGTCTCGGGCATCTCGGTCATCTGGCTGGGAAGGATCATCTTCGTTTGATTTTTGCTCCTCACTTTCTTCAGCAAAACTCCTTGGGCTATCAACCTCTGTGTCTGCCTCCTTGAAAAAATCAACGTTGCTATCATCATTCAGCCAACTTCACCTGTTCTGCAGTTTCTATCCAAAGTTCAATTCGTCCACTCTGAAACTTCACCAAGAGATTCTGCGTATTTATCGAGAGGCATTGGAAACATTGTTGCTCAACCGGATCAATTTCTGCTGAAATAAAGTTTCAACAAATTGCGGCAATTTTGCACCACCAAACTCTCTGGACCTGCGCCTTGCATGATCTGATCCCATCTGTAATTTTCGAAAGCAACAGGGGCTCGAGGAACAAGCATGATGCCAAAGAATTGTGCAACCGGCACAGCGCTGAGAAAATAAATATGATCGGTCATGATCCCAAGCATAGGCGGTTGTGTGGAGCTCCAGGGTTCAACCCCACTTGCTTCTCGATCCTCAGCCATCCTCATAGCTGTTTCCGTCGCAATTTTGCTTTCCACTTGTCTAGCCAGTGGCTTTGGCAGTGCCTTTGGTTGTCGTTCACCTCCATCATCAGCGGCTTCCCTTGGCCTTGCTCTCATAGTGTCCCCACCTTCTCAGGATCATCATCTCTCGTGGCAAACCCATGATGAACGTTGCACCAGTCATCAGGATCGCTCACCTCATCCATAGCTGCTTGGACATATCTCTGGTATCATTGTTCAGGTTTCTCTTCCTCCTCAATGGATTCTTCATCATCGTCTTCTCCACTCACCACCATCTCCACCTTCAGGTACATTTAGACCTTCACCAGCTGCGGCACCATGTTCCCCTTCACCAAGGAAGAAACGGTGCCGAAACAAAGTCACTTCATCATCACCTTCATGACTGCCAGCTGATTCCCTTCTTGGCGATGTACTTGGAGTTCCCATATCTCCTTCACACTTCTTCTCCAATGTTTTCAGAGTGGTTGCCATCCATCTCTTAATAGTATGGACCTCCCTGACGAAAACGATCAGCCATCATCATTCCTCGGCCCTGCTCCAACATTGTTTTGTGGATTGTGAATTCTTCCACCTTCTTCTTCAACTTGTAGAACATCAAAGCCATCACCATCGCCATGCATAGGATCACCACTATGGCAAAGTTCAGGGATCTTCTCATCGATTGGCATCCTTCATCTGCAGGTCCATCTGAGTTCGTCGAACTTGTCCATGACATAGGACGAGCTTCACCACCACGCAAGTTAGCTGCCATGATCATGTTAACCAGCAACTTCACCAACTGTTTCTTCTTCCTTTGGTAAGGGACTCCCGCTTCATCTTCACACCTTTCACTCACCAATCCAATGCACCTCATGAGAAATTTTCTTCTCTCTCTCTCAACAAAGCTTTGGTGCTCAAGCCTGCAAGCTTTTTCATGGTCGAAATCGAAATGCAATCCACCACCAAACCACTAGCGACGCATCATAGCCTCTCCTGTCCAAGGAATATTGTTCACAAATGCTTTGCTTCGCCGAGCAGAAGGAGCACAATTGACTTTATCGTTCTGAACTCCTACTTAAATCCAGCCACTCCAGGTCGCAGACATCTGTTTCGCTTTCAATGGAGGCTGTGATCTTGGCAGCAACAAGCTTTTTGAGAAAGGCCATCTATATCCAAGGAGGTGCCGTTACAACTGGACCAAGGAGGCACCGGATTCAATCTGTGGAAGGTCCAGTTTTGGATCCCCGTGCAACATCTTTATTGTGGCAAACCTGTTGAGGCGTTTACTTCAAGTTGAAGCTTGATCGTCCCGTAATTGGGGAGGCGGTCCAAAATCCACAGTAGCAGTCTGACTCAAAGAGCGGCATTGTGTAGCGAGCAGCTCGCTGCGCTCGCACAAGCCCAGAAGCATAACAACCTACTGATCGTTCAGGAGGGAAGGTTTCGCATGCAGCCGCAGTCACAGGTGGGACTGCATATCAGAAGCGTCAAAAGCATCAGGAATTTGTATCCGAGCATAGATTCCTGGTTGGTGAAGCTTTTGGACCCACGATTGTGTCCACCTTGCGTATATCCTATTTGTCCAACGGACAGCATTTTCACTGGAAGAGAGGGTTTGACTGACCGCTAGATTCAGATCTTTTTGGGAGATGCAGACGCAACTTAGGTGTGCGAAGTAGGGCAGCTGCTCCAGGCAACCCGACTGGACTTTGTCCAAGGATGCTCCATGCGTGACACCAGTCAGTCTTTGGCTACGTGGCGGTTTTCCGCAAACACTTTGTCATTGGTGTTCTTTCACGACCTCTTCTGGAATAAGGGTGAGAGGCTTTACGTCTACCGTGTACAGCTGGGTTTCTCCTAGGAGTGCAGTGCTGTCACGGCCATACTGCGATACGGTGACTTTGCACCGGGGTTGAATTAATTTTTCTTGCAAAATGTTTTGGCATCGGGGGATCTTCCGCCGTGCAACAACAGTGGCCAGAGTTTGGGAGTCTGTGGTGGCATACCACACCAGAATGAGACTCACAAATGACCTGGACAGCAGGGTGCATGTGGCTACAGGGCCAAAGCAAGGCTCTGAGTCACTTGTCACAACTGTGGCAAAAGAGGACACGTAGCTCGTGAATGCCCACAGCCTGTGAAATGCAGTCACTGCGGCAAGTCAGGTCATGCAGCTAAGGACTGCTGGGCCAAGGATCCTAGCAAACGACCTGGAGCTTCCTCAACACCCAAGCCTGGTGCAAAGGCCAAGGCAAAGCCTGCTGCAAAGAGCAAAGGCAGCAAAGGCCGTGGCAAAGGTCGAGGGAAAGGAGGAAAGCTTAGAGAAGTTGAAGAAGGTGAAGAACCTGCAGAGGCTGAGGAGTGTCAAGAACCAGAAGGTGAGCAGGAGGGTGGAAACCAGGCTGCTATGGTAGTAAAATCCTTTGCAGTGAAGACTGGATCAGATGCTGGTGGGCCAAAGGGGGCCACAGGGACATCGAGTACTGAGAGACCGGTGACACACCACCTGAGCAGCACACTGGAGGGTTTTGTAGGTAGTGTAGGGGTAGGAGATCCTAAGACCTGCTGGCTGGTAGACTCAGGGGCTACATGCCACATCGTTTCTGAGAAGTGGGTCAAGCACTACCGTGTGAGTTTTGAGTATCCTGGTCCACCTTGAAGCTTGAAGGGTGCAGGAGACAATGATCTGCCTGTCAAAGGGGTTGTAGATCTGGAATTCAACGTAGGCAAGACGAAGATTACCATGAAGCGTGTAGTAGTGGTAGGAATTCCTTTGAATGTGATCTCAACTTACGCCCTTTTGGAAACTGGTTGGAAGACAGTCCTTGGCAATGCTGAGGAGAGTGGATTGTTTTTGAAGAAATTGAAACTTCCTTTGAAGATTTCTGAGAGAGCATGGTGGCTGAAAGTCAGTTTGCTTTCAAAGTACAAGAGTGGTGTGAAGGGTTCTGGGCCAGCACCGATGGACTTGAGCACCATGAACACTGGAAACACTGTGAACACTGACAGCACTGAAACGAAACAAACCAAACGAAACACTTGTTGTGGTTGTAGTTCAGTTGCAGCAGTTGTCCCTGAGGATGTTGTGGCTAAGGACCTGGTAACTAAGGGAACTAAGGACTCTTTGACTAAGGACCCTGTGAATCATGTTGCCACTCAGGAGGTTGCGCAGGTCACCAAGGGTAGGTCAGGAGGTTCTGCCAGGGTCAAGGCCAAACGTCGGGAGCTTCAGATGAAGAGTGCAGACATGTTGCAGTCGTTTTCCTATGTTTGTAGGATGTTTCATTTTGGAAGCAGTCGCCTTTTTCAGCATGTTTTGGATGATCATGAGCCCAATACCGTTGAAACAGAGGTTTTGTTTAAGACAAACGTTGAAACAAACGATGAAACGACAGACAGTGAAGATGATTTCATGTCATGTTGTGAGTTTGAAACGACAGACAGTGATGATGATTACATGTCTTGTTGTGGTTTTTGTCAAGGTGATCATGGCACATCTGGACACATGGATTGGGAATACCATGGTGGGAGGACAGGTTCAGGTCAATCTGATCGGAAATGCAGGTGTGACTGGACGTTTGTGGACCCTTGTTTCAGGATGATGCGTGGTTTTCCTCAGGTGGAGGACTTGACAGGTGACGACAATGTCGTAGGTGATAGTTTTCAGAGACCTCAGGCAGATGAAGTATCTGAAGTTGACTCCCCATCACTTGCCAATTCAAAAGATTTGGAGGGTTGGGGTCCCCATGAACCTGGTTTGCCAGAACGCCCAGACACACCAGATGGTCCAGAGGGATCAGATCTGGAGCCAGAGCCCAAACACAACCAAAAACAGCACAGTCACCACTGCATCCACAGCGAAGCTGCACAAACTCTGCTGCCTTGTCTGGCAAGTTTCGAAGGTAGAGAAGGTATTGATCCCCCTCATTGATGCGCAAGTCAGTCAGTTGACCAGCGATCAGTGAAGCTTCCAGCATAGAGTGAAATCCTTCGATCTCAGCCCCAATCTCTCTCAGTACATCCATAAGAAGATGCCTCTCTGACTTCTTCACAGTGTACTTCAGGCAGGCTTCTCTGTATTGCAGTGCCTCTGGACGGCTCATCAAACTGAACTCTCTGCGCAGCAACTCAAAAGCTCAAAACCATTTGCCTCCTGAATGCCATAGAATGCAATCTGAGATTTCACCACGTTGTCTACTCTAGAGTATCCAGAAAAACTCTGCTAAAGTAAATGAAACAATCGACGGCTTCGAATTGCTTGGTCTTGACTCACTGTCACCACAGGGTATGGCAAGATCATAGCCTCCTTGAGCTCTGTCGCATAGCTGTCGTGGACAAGACACAGCCACGATGCAAACTTCTCTAACCAACCCTTGAAACCAGCCAACTCTTTTGCTCTGCTGTTCCAAGACTTCCAGTCAGGCAGTGGTGCTGCTGGAATCCACTTTGTGTCCATTGTCAACCTCTCAGACTGGCTTGTTGAGTTCTGCGCTACTGTTGGTGTCTGCTGCACTGGTTGTTGTTGAAGTCCAGGACCTGTACGATATAGAAGATCTATAACCCCTTGGGTTAACAACATCTGTTGGCGCAGGAATGTGCCATCATTGGGTCTACTGCTGTGACAGTGGTGGATGCCTGTGCTGGGCCCCCATGGCCAGAAAAACCAGAATCTAAAAACCCTGGTGGCATTCCAAACGTGGCAGCTGAGGTGCCACTCTGTCCACTGTTTCCAGTTTGCCAGGTTCCTGTGCTGCCACTGGAGTGGCTTCCTGGCAAAACAGCAGGACTGGTACCTGGTGAAAAACTGATCCATGGTGTCGTTGTTGCCCATGGGTCTCCAGGCCCTTGCAATGGGTCACAACCCATTCCAGATGCTTGCAATGGATCTGAACTTGAACTCACTCCAGGTCCCAACACCAGAGGTGGGCCTTGTGGCCCTGCCATGTTGTACACAGGGGTCGTTCCTGTGTTCAGATGGCCCCCATCTCCAGAAACCATCCCTGCAGGCGCACTTGCAGAACCTCCTGGGTTCACAGTGCTGTCTGGTGACGTACTTGGACTCATTGGCGCAGGTCCACTCATCTTCACAAGGTCAGATCTCTTAAGATCTCTTCTAAAACCTTCTCAACTGACCAGTGTCGATCTTTCACAGATCACAGCAACCTCTCTTAGCGTCTGCCCCTCACCCTCAGGTCACTGGGGCTCCGCTACCATGTGAAAACACGAGAGCGGCGTGGCAACTCTTTTTCACAGCTCGGACTTGAGCCAAACCACACAGGTTTGACAGCTCAGTCACTCTTCTTCTTAGAAGAGTCGTGCAGAGTAAAACGCAGTGACACTCAAACGTTCTCAAACTTCTCAAACTACTTCAAAAGAGCTCTCAAGCTTCAAAAACGTTCTTCCAGCTTCTCCAAATAAAACGTCTTCAGCTCAAACTCACAAATAACCTACAAAACTCCTACCAAATAAATTCACAACATGAAGTTCCTAAGACATGGGTCAAACAACATCCAAAAACACCAAAAATCACAAAAACAAGAAAATCCATCTCCAAGCTCTTCCATGCACAAACTGGTTCCATTTGGTTCCAAATTGCTAGGGAGGCCCTTTTGCGCGAAGCCGGTTTTGAGAATGTTTTCCGGACCCAGAATTGGTCCGTCGGAGGAAGCTGTTTTGTAAATGATTATGTTTCATCTTGGGGCAAGCAGGGTCCATATCGGTTGATGCTTAAGCCCAATTGAAGGTAGCTTTTTATTGTTTCGTTTCGTCTGGTGGCTTGATTGTTTGCTGCTAAAAGAAGGCGCATCAGCCTTTTGCAGCCTCAGGTGATTGCTTGAAGTCTTTCTTGATGTTGCGGAGTTTGTGGGTTTCGCGCAGGTGGTCGGCTTCCATTTGAATGATTGGCGCATCAGCCTTTTGCAGCCTTAGGTGATTGCTTGAAGTGTTTCTTGCTGTTGCGGAGTTTGTGGGTTCCGCGCAGGTGGTCGGCTTCCATTTGAATGATTGGCGCATCAGCCTTTTGCAGCCTTAGGTGATTGCTTGAAGTGTTTCTTGCTGTTGCGGAGTTTGTCGGTTTCGCGCAGGTTCTTTTACTAAGCGGTGCATGCGGTCCCAAAAATGCGACCGCCAGACGGTCCCATTTGTGGGACCGTGTTTAGTTTTTTTTTCCGTCCTACGCCTCTTGGCTTCCGCCAGGTCGTTCAACACGCTGTGTTGTATGTTGCATCTTGACTAATTCGTTTAATTACTACATAAACACATCCCTCTTCGTGAAAGTGGGTTGCAAAAGACAGTATTAACAAGAACCTGTACTTGTCCAACATAAGCCGTCAACGTGCCAACCGCAACAGAGCAAACAAACCAAACAAAAAAGCAAAGAAAACACGAGCACACACACAAAAAACACAACCAAACAAAGGAGGGGCAAATTGAACGGCAAGCTGTTGGCAATGTCAATACTGTGTGAAAGGTGACAGCATTGCATCATCCTTGGTATTGGCATGGCGAAATAAAAACAAACAATGCACCAAAACACGAAATCGCCATACTGTAGCAAGCATGCTGTTGATTTCCCCTGCGTGAGACTTGACTGTGTATCTTCTGCAAGTAAAACATGTCTTGACTACGTTTGGTCTGTGAATGTATTCATGCTCTCTGTTTGAGCAATTTTGCCCACCCAAGTTTCCCTTCCTTCTTTGGTTGAAGTTGTTAGTTTGTTGCACACTTGAATAAGATCGCCCAGCAGACCGCTGAATGAAGATCATGTAGACCTTGTTTGCGTCTCAGTACAAATTTGGGGATTTTGGGGTCCTGATTTGGGTCATATTTTGGTCCCTGTTTCGGGTTCCATTTTTGGGCACCGTTTTGGGCCCTTACAATTACAAACAAAATCAAGGGCCCGAAAACGGGGCCCAAAAATGGAACCCAAAACAAGGACCAAAATTGGACCCAAACCAGGCCCCAAAATGCAATCCGGGGCCCCAAATTTGTACGGAGACGCAAACAAGGACGTGTAGAGTGTAGAGATGATCTTCATTCAGCGGTTTGCTGGGCGATCTTATTCAAGTGTGCAACAAACCACTTCAACCAAAGAAGGAAGGGAAACTTGGGCGGGCAAAATTGCTCAAACAGAGAGCATGAATACATTCACATTTTGCTCAATCTTGCGGCCGCTTCTTGCTACTTTATTGCATCCTTGGGTGGCAGAGTTCGCTGCAAGCATCCTTTCATTGGAAGATGCAAAATGTGAAATTGCCAGTGTCCAACACCTGCGGGCTGCATATGTTCAAACAGTGGAGCAATTTGCTCAGCGGGCCAGTGAAACAGGGGAACAAAGTTGCGCTATGGAGACATTCTGAGAATCGTGGCGAAAATGCTGGCGTCCCCCGTGTCCCTTTTAAGCAATGTTGATTTGTAAGGGAGGAAGCAGAGCATACAAGGATTTTTTTTTCCGTCCAACGCCTTCATGGCTTCCGCCAGGTCAACACGCTCTATGGCATCGTAAAAGCATTAATTTCCAAATTAACACGCGAGGCCGTCTGCTGATTGAGGGCCACAAAAGAGAACTGAAGGACCTGTACATAGTCCAAAAAGCCGTCATCTTCAACAACAAACCAAACACAGCAAAAACAAACCACCAAAACAACAAAAAAACAAAACAAAAAACCAACCCACAAAAGAGAAGTGACTGGCTACCAGTTATTGGCAGATTCATGCAAGAGGTGACAACATTGTGTCATCTCATCATGGTATGGCCGCAAACATAAACAAAAAAAGGGGAGAACAACAACAAACACAAAGGCCATACCCGCAGGTGAGAGAAGCAACACAGCACCATGCGGAAACCAGGGATCCCCCCAACCAGGATCCCCGAGATCAGAAGGCGCAAGCTGAAAAGGTATAACGACTCACCTATAGTGACTTCGAAGCAAACAACGACAACGCCGCGTCGCAACGAGAGTGGTGAAAAGAAGAGTGAGACGAATACTGTCAAGGTCCCTTTATCGCAGCCATGTTTTGACCACTTTTTTGGGCCCTGTTTTAGGGGCCATGATGAAGCAGGTTTGTTGGCATTCTCCATGTCACTGTTTTCTGATGTTGGCCCTCTTGAGGCCATCGCGGAGAACAAGACAGAACAGAAGTTGGCAGCAAAGCGCCGCCAGCGGTTGCTAAAAGCACCCCTAAAGCCGCCAAGCTACGATGCGCGTTTTCCCACAGCGCGGAGCGTATAGTTGATGAACTTGGCCTAGTATACCCTGAAAACCGTGGAAATTTGCGGAAAAACATGGCCAGAGTATAGCGTATAGTTGGTTAAATTCGATAAAAAAACCCTACTAAAAAAATCTTTCTTAGAATGTGAGCTGACCGGCCAAAATGGATCTCACGCCACAGCGCGGAGCGTTTAGTAGGGCACTAAACCGTCTGGCCCGCAACACCAAAATTGTGTTCTCGCCACAGCGCGGTGGGTTTAGTTGGGCTCTTTGTTTGCACGATTATTTTAGAAATTCATTTTTTTGCGTGACGGGCGCAGCACTTGAGAACCCCGTACGGCCATCTTAAAGGTTGAAGCGCGGCTGGATACTTTTATTTGACGCCTCCACATGGAGCAGTGGAAAGGCGGAAGCCGATGGTGCCAAGCACACGCTGCCCTGTGGGTAGATCTCCTTCATTGGGGCAGATGAAAGATTTCCCTCATTTGCAGAGGAACCCAACAAAGCTATCTTTTGTTGCTTGCCCCGTCCATGGAACAAAGCTGAAAAAATTGCAGTAGTGAACTCTTTCTCATCAATGTGGTTGGAAATCAACAGCGCTCTTGCAGCAGAAGGACAGCGCCCATCACAGCGGCAAGCCCAACCTGAAGCCTCCACCAAGACGAAAGATAAACGCGATCTTTGACTCTCAGCTATGATTGCTGTAGCTCCCCTTTTTTCTTCACTGGAAGATTGGACTATCTACACACACCGAAAGCCGGTGTGACGCTCGGAGATTTATAGATGCTTCAAAAGCGGCTTGTGGTGTTCAGATTTACAGTTCCTGTGGAGAATCCCGACATCGGCATTCCCAAGAGTGCCTCCTGCAAAGGGGAATCGTCGATGTTTGCACTTCCAGACTCCAGACTTGCAGTTGCAAATCCAAGATGAGGATTTGACGTATGTTTAAATCCCCGCGCCCCATCTTCAATGTTGGACGGAAGCTTAATGTTGCAGTTTCACCTTTTGAACTGATAGCCATCAAAAAGAAATTTTGCCTCAGGTCACATCCTCAAATTGGAATTCACTTCTTAGTTGCAATAGCATCAACACACCCTCAACATTGACAATGGGGTCGCAGGGGTTCAGTTTGTGGTTGGCCCTTGTGGGCGCCATACAAGGAAAGATGGCCGTACTGGGTTCTCAAGCGCTGCGCCTGCAGCGCTTCAACCTTTACGATGGCCGCACGGAGTTCTCAAGCGCTGCACCTGCCGCGCTTCAACTTTTAAGATGGCCGTGCAGGGTTCTCAAGCGCTGCGCCTGCCGCGCTTCAACCTTTTAGATGGCCGTATGGGGTTCTCAAGTGCTGCGCCCGTCACGCAAACAAATGGAATCTGTAAAATAATCGTACAAACAAAGAGCCCAACTAAACCCACCGCGCTGTGGCGAGAACACAATTTTGGTGTTGCGGGCCAGACGGTTTAGTACCCTACTAAACGCTCCGCGCTGTGGCGTGAGATCCATTTTGGCCGGTCAGCTTACATTCTAAGAAAGATTTTTTTTAGTATAGTTTTTTTATCGAATTGAACCAACTATACGCTATACGCTGGCCATGTTTTTCCGCAAATTTCCATGGTTTTCAGGGTATAGTAGGCCAAGTTCATCAACTATACGCTTCGCGCTGTGGGAAAACGCACATCCTAGCTTGGCGGCTGTTGGGCTTGACCAACACATGCGCAGCAACCTTGAGGCTGCCATGCGTGCCTCGGGCAGGCCTCGGTAAGCCTTGGAGCGCCTCGAATGCCAACAAACCTGCTTCATCATGGCTCCCAAAACAGGATCCAAAAAACTAGTAGAAACCATGGCGGCCAGAAAGGGACCTCGACTGTACAAGAAACAAAGTGGGACGCAGAGAGAGAAAAAGCATGTATTAACACTTACGCTCATGCCAGTGCGTCGCAAATCTGCTTGCAAAACCTCTGCGGGCAGCAGCAAAATTCTCCGATGGCTGACCCCACTTTTGGGTCCAAATCTGGATCCCAAAACGGGGCCCAAGCAAAGACTTAAAAGAAGGAATGAAAATGTGATCCAATTCTGGACCCCATTTTGGGGTCCATATTTGGACCCAAAAATGGGGTCAGCCATCGGAGAATTTCGCTGCTGCCCGCACATGTTGTGCAAGCAGATTTGCGACCCTGCAGCTTGAACATGAATGTCAACTCATACCTTTTTCTCTTTGTGCGTCCCAAGTCCGGTTGCTACTGTCAAGGTCCCTTTATCGCAGCCATGTTTTGACCACTTTTTTGGGCCCTGTTTTAGGGGCCATGATGATGAAGCAAGTTTGTTGGCATTCTCCATGTCACTGTTTTCTGATGTTGGCCCTCTTGAGGCCATCGCGGAGAACAAGACAGAACAGAAGTCGGCAGCAAAGCGCCGCCAGCGGTTGCTAAAAGCACCCCTAAAGCCGCCAAGCTACGATGCGCGTTTTCCCACAGCGCGGAGCGTATAGTTGATGAACTTGGCCTACTATACCCTGAAAACCGTGGAAATTTGCAGAAAAACATGGCCAGCGTATAGCGTATAGTTGGTTCAATTCGATTAAAAAACCCTACTAAAAAAAATCTTTCTTAGAATGTGAGCTGACCGGCCAAAATGGATCTCACGCCACAGCGCGGAGCGTTTAGTAGGGTACTAAACCGTCTGGCCCGCAACACCAAAATTGTGTTCTCACCACAGCGCGGTGGGTTTAGTTGGGCTCTTTGTTTGCACGATTATTTTAGAGATTCAATTTTTTGCGTGACGGGCGCAGCACTTGAGAACCCCGTACGGCCATCTTAAAGGTTGAAGCGCGGCTGGATACTTGTATTTGACGCCTCCACATGGAGCAGTGGAAAGGCGGAAGCCCATGGTGCCAAGCACACACTGCCCTGTGGGTAGATCTCCTTCATTGGGGCCCAGATGAAAGATTTCCCTCATTTGCAGAGGAACCCAACAAAGCTATCTTTCGTTGCTTGCCCCGTCCATGGAACAAAGCTGAAAAAATTGCAGTAGTGAACTCTTTCTCATCAATGTGGTTGGAAACCAACAGCGCTCTTGCAGCAGAAGGACAGCGCCCATCACAGTGGCAAGCCCAACCTGAAGCCTCCACCAAGACGAAAGATAAACGCGATCTTTGACTGTGAAAAACGTAAACCCAAGTACACCTCTCGCGTACCCAAATCGACGCTTTCATAAAATCACTACGCCAGACGCAAACACCTACTGTGGTTGCGACTCCGCAGTTACTTACTTCTCTGCAATGTCAAATAAAGGAACTTGTTCCACCCCGACTCCTAAGTGCACGTCAGACTCCTTCTTTTCTCTCCAGACGCCACACACAACGGAACAGGTCAACAAGAACCAGGGCAGGCACACGGCCACAGCCCACAAACAAAGAAAGGAAGCAAGATGTTCCAGTGTGGCTACTGTTTCAAGTGCCCTAGGTGACACTGCAGTTCAGTTCTCTTCGGAACATTTGACACCACTCCCTTGAGCCGATGTCTCAACTGGGAAACTCGATTCCAGGTTTCCAATACACAACCTTCCTTCAAAGGTTGTTGAAACAATTCCAAACTGCTATGATATACAAATCACCTAGTCACAAAACGTCAGAAACATTTCCAAAAGTTCTCAAGTCAAACTGGTTCTCGTCCAAACGCAAATAACCAGCTAGCCAGTGTTACTAGTCTCTACCAAACGTCTAGACTAGTTACACGGCTATTCAAGAACGAAATGATTCATTCAAATTCCTTTACAAAATCCTCTTGCAATACAGAACAACATGGAACCTCCTGTTCCATCTCCAGAACAGTTCTTCGCACAGAGACATCTTCTCATAGCTCCAAACTACCGTGGAGAATAGAATGTTCTGCTTGACTTCTCAGCTAATATCCAGTCATCAGCAGTCATAGCGCTAAAGTAGTTCGCTCACCACAATAACCAAACGTCAGCAATAAGTCACAAAGACAAAGGTCACGAAGCAGACTTCCAGATCAAATACCCAGAGATTGACTACTATACGTAGGCATTGTCTTCTCAATGCCGAAGTATCAGACTTCCAGATCAAATACCTAGATGTCGAATACTATACGTAGGCATTGTCCTCACAATGCCGAAGTATCTCACATACTCGCAAGAGGTAGTCAAAGGACTTCACCAACATCTCAGATGTTTAAAGCAACGTCAAGAATCGAAACGGATATTCCAATACCATCTCCGTCAGATCCACACTCCCACAAGGAGTCAAGGAATCTCTGAGATCGATGAAACCGCATCATCCCGACTCATCTGTCTAGCGAATGCTTCTGAAAGCATTCGTCCACTGTCATAAAGCAAAATAACGCTTCAAACTGCATTCAAAGGAGAATCAAGCTCCAAGTAGATTCACTTAGACTCACTGGTCGATATCTCAGATCAGCTCATGCAGCTTCTCATACCACAAAGCAATATTGAAACTACTTATGTCTGATGCAGACACCTTCCCATAGTCCAGTTTCACCACTGAAGGCTCAATGAAAGTCAGGTCGCACCAATGCCAAGTTGCACCCACAAGGGTTCAAACTTCCACACCCCCTTTCGACATGACATTCATTTCTCTCTCTATACCCACTCAAATTCATATCCAGTATGAACTTCGCCATATTGTCAAAGTCAAATGTGTGGAATACATCGTATTTGCCAAGAGGCTTCGATATTCCAATCACCTGACCGAAAAATGAAGTCTACTCCTCTGAAACACTCGAAGTTTCCAAAAAATGTAACTGTCTTTGAGAAATCACCTGATTCTCAAAGAAATAGACGGTTGTTCCTCCAACCCTTCGCTCATCAAAATAAACAGTCCATCCATATCCACGACCATCGTCAGCGCTGATGTCAGCAATACTCCATAGATGTCTCCATGGGCACAGCTCCCATCCATCCTTAACCAGGCAACATCACCAAGCTCAGAATCCATCGACTGATCAAAGAGACCATGGCGTCAATTCACGATCAACTACGGTGCTGTTTGTGGTTCCCTAGAACAGACGGAAACAAAACAAAACACCAACAACACACACACGAGATCCAAGACGAAGACAGACGAAGCACTGTCGGAGTCAACACAAAAACAAAGGCCGACTGTTTCAGCTAATCCACGTCTTCCTTTGGAAGATAGGCGTGTCAGACAAGCGAAACTGTCATCAGTCCAGAATACTCAGATAAAATCCACATTCGTGGTGTCACTAGTCTTGAACGTGAATACATTGATGCACCAGGCAAACTCAGCTTCAAACAAGCTATATACTAGATGTGCTGAGCTTCGGACACGCTAGATACCAAGCGCTTTAAGTTTCGGGCACGCAGGGTACTAGATGCGCTAAGCTCAGGGCAAATCTCCAAGGCTGGACCTTGTCCCCCTTTTGAGATAAAGTCCATCAACCTTCAAAAATGAATTCTGGCCATCATAAAAGCTGATGTATTACATAGTCAAACAAAGAAAACAGATACCAAAACACTCTACAAGCATACTAATTACAAACACATGAACCGCGTCAGGGAAATCCATTCCACTGACATCAATAAAGATATATATTCACACATCAAGAATACAGTTCCAACAAGATTGACATGTACCTCAAACCAGGGATGTCCAATCCACTGCCATCAACGGACAAGATAGCGCTAAACGTTCAGATCAAACACAAGATCTTACAGGTGTTTCCATCAGACATTTAGCCTGGATCCTTACTGATTCTTCTTTCATTCAAGAATCGGATCTGGCCATGTCATCATCTGGAAAAATGGCGGCAGACAAAAAACACAGAATTAAAGACAAGCCACCATCGACATCGAAACAACCACGATGCACAAGCTCACAACAAGTTCACACACATGTCCATGGACAGCACAGACATGAAACCTTTCCTACCAAGAGCTGATCCTTCCAGGATACAACTCAACTCCACAATGCAAGCTTCTCGCCCCCTTTCAAGATCTGCTTCCCTTCTCTCCCTTTTGCAGCGCAAAAGGATCCAGAGTGATCATAGCGAACACGTGCAAACTAGAGTGAACCTCGAGCTGGCCAGCGGTTGACAAACCAATTACCAACTATTCTCTCTATTGCACAAACTGCCAGGAATTGACAAGATATACAGACCCTGGACTCCATCCAAAGAACAGGAAACGGATCCCTTTCACAGCACTCAATAGAGGACCTCTGAGAATGCTCCAGCCATTCTTGTCCTTCTAATACATACGGCGGTACTGCTGCTTGCCGTCTCTCAGCATGCCGAGTCCATTCGGGGCCCACAGGGCCGTAATGGCTGAAACCTGGTCGCCACGATAAGGAGTGGGTGAAAGCGTTCGTAAAACGCCACTGCCTGCGTCCCTCGTGACTATCCCAGTTCTCTGACTGGGAGTTGAAATACCCATCGGGGCAGTGGGACGCTGTTCACCTGGACGTTCTGGGCAATAAGCCATGAACAAAGAATCCGGTAACGTTGGCGGCGGGGGCAGCCCCGCACCTACTCCCGCAGGCATTGGATGTCCACTGGCAGGTGCTGCAGGCATTGGGTGTCCACTGACAGGTCCCGCAGGCATTGGGTGTCCACTGACAGGTCCCGCATGCATTGGGTATCCACTGGCAGGTGCCGCAGGCAATGGATGTCCACTAGCAGGTGCCGCCGGCATCGGAGGTCCACTGGCAGGCGCGGCAGACATTCTCATAGATGGTGGAGTGCCTCCAGGTAACCCCGCCCCGGACACGGCAGCTGTCCCTGTCGGCCCAACCATGCCAGGAGGATTGACAGGTGGGTTCGGTGGAAAGAATCCACCCATCTCCACCCTCTCAGGCGTCTCAGGTGTGTCCATATGGATCCCTTCCGGTGTCCCCATCACACGGACAAGCTCCTTGAGGTGTCGGCTGACTTCCTCAAAACCGCCCTGAAGACACTGTTCAAGCCTTTCACCCTGAGTCTTGATCTCTTCCCGAACAGCTTTGACATTGTTCTCGATCGTCTCATTCCCCGACAGGGCCCACTTCCCAACATGGGAGAATTTGTCGAATGCTTTCAACAATTTCACAATCTCGGCACTCTGGTGTGACACCGCTCCCGTCACGGTAGTAGTACCATATGACTGGGCCTTCAATTGCTCTCGAAGCTCGCTGAATCCTTTCGAGAGCTCTTTGCGGGCGTCACTAACATTGTCCACAGCCAGACCCAAGTCCTCTGTCAAGGTGGTGAGCTTGGAAGCGCAGTCACCGATGTTCTTCGCCAGAGCATTACTTACCATCAAGACTGATTTCTCAGCTTCTTCCGGCAATGCCTCCACTGGTGGTATCTCTGCTCCTGGACCAACATCCTCATTCAAACCTGGGCTTTCATGGGCTTCGGTCGCGGTACGGCCACGCGACCGTGACCGCCCACGGTGCTCATCACCTTCTTCCCCATGAGCTCCATTGCCATGGGCACGGGCATCTCCATCGGCCGACATTCCTAGCAGTACCCGTTCGAGACGATTGCGCAGAGCTGACACTACCCTGTTCGACAGGCCAGGCTGATGATAGAGCCGCATTCCCTGCACTCTTCAGGTCTCCACCAAGACATCAAATCAATCCAACACCCAACATGAGATGCATGCTTAACAATACACAACAACTAACAAGACTGTTTCCCAAAATTCCAGATGCTACCAACATACCGGAATTTTGCGAACCAGTAGCACATGTCCCAACATGCAACCAAAATCTGGATTCATTTCCAACACAGCAAAACAGGGAAAACTGACTGTCCTTCTCTACAAAACGCCAGAACCGTCACCATCCCTAAAACAAGTCAAAACGAGTTCTCGTGAGTTCACTGCGCACTCCCTGCTGTATGCAGCACAAACTCAAAATCAAATCGATTGACAGGCATGCAAGTGTTCTGGAAATGAACCTGTCTCCGTGGTTTTGCAAGAACCCTTCAACAAGTCATTTTCGCAAAAACTGCACTCGCCAACTGACAAACTGACAAACAAAAACCTAACTGCAAAACAAGGAGCATTGCACAAAACACTCAAAATTGTTTGTGTTTCATTTGTTTGTTTCGTTTCGTTTGTTTCGTTTCGTTTAAAATTGAGATTCCACATGACTGCATTCCACACTCTTGCAACATGACCGCATCAAAATACTGAAATGTGCCAATCACCGATTGCACGCACTCAAACCGCACTTTCCACCATTTTGCAACAACTCACACAGCTGAGCCTAGAGACCTAAAGTACACTAATCTACAACTCACCCACGCTTCAGTTCGATCAGGACGTTCACGAACTGGCTCATAGACAACCATCTGATCGATGATCCGATAAAGCAACCTTCCTTGCCCATCATATTCTTCAGGAAGAAGAAGTCCATACCAACGGAACTCACCTTTCTGAACTTTCTCCAGTACATTTGAGTCGCACTCAAATCGATCCTGGAGGTATAGATATCTGGTGAGATCCTCTGAAGCGTCCGCAGTTCTTCCAACTGTGGTGGGGCGACAGCGATCCAAAGGCGGATGCTATCCTCCATTGCTCTAAAATCAAAAACAAATTAGATCCCTTCACTCAGCAAAAGCAAAACAAATGGCTTCGCGGCATCGATGCAGACATGCAATGCAACTAATGCTTCATGTGACAAACAAAACACTCACTGCAAATCTCAGTACAGGCTGATCTCTTGACTGTGATCCTTGCCGCATACAGTTCCTCTGAACCAACGACCCATGACCCTACAGTCAAGTTCCAACTCCGCATGACAACTCCACGTGCCCAAATGCACAGTTTCCCCACAGCAATGCAAACTGTCCGTTCATCACATGAGCAACGCAGACCCTCCAGGCTGCCGAAGGAACTCTTTCTTCTTTCCCTTCCGCATTTCAAACTGGGACTCAAAAACTATACCTAAGACTCCATGGTCTGCCCGATTGCTATACTTGGACCCTGACCAGTTAAATGAACTTAACAGCCATCTCACTAATGCGGTACAACAAGCGCCCTTTGCTGTCCCACTCTTCACATTTCACAGGCCCATGCCACCGGTACTCAGTGGGCTTAGTCTTCTCCAAGATTCCACTCTCAACCTTTTGAAGGTACCCGAGCGCAAAAACTTCCATTTCCATCACCGCATAGTCTTTCTGATGGTGTTCACCCTTCAAACCTTCAGGCGTCCAATCCATAAAGTACTGGGCACGATCCACAGCCTCCTTAGGTCCCAAGCGCAGGTCAAAGCGACCAGAATATTCATCTGGAAACACCTCATTGCCCTTGTTCAACTCTTCCAACTGCTTAGGCGTCAAAGCAATCCAGAGCTTGAGCGACTCCATGTTTGAAACGCACACACACAGCCACGGTCTCAGAGCTCTTGACACAAAACAGTCACAAACAGCTGCGGAAACATGAGTAGAGGTTCATCCAAAGATCATACTCTTGGAAACCAAAACTCCCACACTTCTCATGTGCAAACATCACAAGACTGACCCAACGGCTTTCTCTGTCGCTTCCAGCTTTACCTCTCTCAGCCAACGACCTTATACACCTCTAGGTCACAAACAGTTCAACGTTTCAAGCTCCCGCATCAAAACAGAGCTAAACGGGTCATTTCTTTCCAGGCAGCCAACCGCAGAGCACAAAAGCTATTTCTACTGACGTCTCCTCCTAAACCAGCAAACTATGGCCTAACTAGGATCATTCAGCCCAACCTCTCTGAGCAGGTCTTCCTCAGCTGTCATCTCCGGGACGTCATTCACACTCGTCAACTCATCGTCTGAGTTGGCACGTGTATCACAGTGACCTTCCTTCCCAGACGTCGACATTGTCGCAGCATCAATCAACGGTGGCTCCCTTCTGACGCCCGCCACACTTTCTTCCGCATCAATGACAACAGGTGCGGTAGCCTTGCGAGTCAATATGTTTGCTAAAAGCTGTTTTTAGTAAATATTTTTTTTTATGATTTTTTATGATTTCAATATGGTTTTGGTTTATGGTTTTGATTTTTGGCATTTTTTGGTTTATGATTTTGATATGATTTTGATATGATTTTTTATGGTTTATTTTATGAAAATGAAAGATTTTTTATGGTTTTTTTAATGGTTTTTTTATGGTTTTTGAAAATTTTGAAGGTACAATTTTCCATATATTTTTTCTAAATTTTATATAAATTTTATATAAATTTTATATAAATTTTATATAAAATTTATACATTTTTTTTGTGTGTTTTTATGTTTTTTTTAATGTTTTTTGTTTTTTTAAAAAAACATCAAAACATTAAAAAAAATCATGAATTTTATGTAAATTTTGTATAAAATTTATGGGTTTTTTAATGTTTTGTTTTTTGTTTTTTTTGAAAGTTTTTATGGTTTTTTATGGTTGTTTAGTAATTAATAACTAGTAATTTAGTAACCAGTGACTCGAAAAAAAAGGAACTAATAACTACAAACTGGTAAATGTTAAGACTGTTAAGAGTAGAGTCTGCCCGCCGCAGGCGGAACTTTTTCTACTGTAGCAAAGGTGTCGTCACTAAAGTACTTTATCTTTATCTTAACTTGGAAAAAATATTGTAACGATTGGCCCGCCGCAGCGGTTATTTTTTAACTGGAGCAAAGGTGTCGTCACTATATCTTGTTTTTTTATTTTAAGTATATAGCTACTAACTGTAACTATCTGCTCGCCGCAGGCGGAAAAATATTGTAGCAAAGGTATCGTCACTAAAGTATTTCATTTTAGATTAAAAAAAGTAACTAACTTGTAACTATTTAATATTTAACTATTGGCCCGCCGCAGGCGGTAATTTTTTACTGTAGCAAAGGTGTCGTCGCTATAGACCATAGTTTTTTATCTTAAGTGTAAATAGTAACTTAGTAACTGTAACTATCTGCCCGCCGCAGGCGGAAAAAAAAATGTAGCAAAGGCGTAGTCTTATCTGAATCTTAACTGTAACTATGTAACTATTTACCCGCTGCAGGGGGCGAAAAATAATTGTAGCAAACGCGTAGTTTTATCTTAATTGTCACTATGTCACCATTTACTATTTGCCCGCCGCAGGCGGGAAAAAAAATATACTAAGCCTAAGCTCACCACCCAGTAGAAGTAGCAACTGTACGTACAGCTACAACTAAAGTATTTGATTTTACTATTTACTGCCAGAAAAAAAAAAGTAAGACTGAACAGAGGATAGTAGTAGTAGTAGTAGTAGTCAAGTACCTCACTGCAGGTGTAGCTGTAGTTTCCGGAATTTTTGACATACTGCACCCGGAAAAAATCCATAAAAAAATCCATAAAAAAATCATAAAAAATCCATAAAAAAACCATAAAAAATCCATAAATAATCCATAAATTTTATATAAAATTTATGGAAAATTTATGAAATCATAAAAAATCCATAAAAAAAATCATAAAAGTTATATAAAATTTATGGATTATTTATGGATTTTTTATGGTTTTTTTTATGGATGTTTTATGATTTTTTTATGGATTTTTTTATGGATTTTTTTCGGGTGCAGTATGTCAAAAATTCCGGAAACTACAGCTACACCTGCAGTGAGGTACTTGACTACTACTACTACTACTACTACTACTACTACTACTACTACTACTACTACTACTACTACTACTACTACTACTACTACTACTATTATCCTCTGTTCAGTCTTACTTTTTTTTTCTGCAGTAAATAGTAAAATCAAATACTTTAGTTGTAGCTGTACGTACAGTTGCTACTTCTACTGGGTGGTGAGCTTAGGCTTAGTATATTTTTTTCCCGCCTGCGGCGGGCAAATAGTAAATGGTGACATAGTGACAGTTAAGATAAAACTACGCGTTTGCTACAATTATTTTTCGCCCCCTGCAGCGGGTAAATAGTTACATAGTTACAGTTAAGATTCAGATAAGACTACGCCTTTGCTACTTTTTTTTTTCCGCCTGCAGCGGGCAGATAGTTACTATTTACACTTAAGATAAAAGACTATAGTCTATAGCGACGACACCTTTGCTACAGTAAAAAATTACCGCCTGCGGCGGGCCAATAGTTAAATATTAAATAGTTACAAGTTAGTTACTTTTTTTAATCTAAAATGAAATACTTTAGTGACGACACCTTTGCTACAATATTTTTCCGCCTGCGGCGAGCAGATAGTTACAGTTAGTAGCTATATACTTAAAATAAAAAAACAAGATATAGTGACGACACCTTTGCTCCAGTTAAAAAATGACCGCTGCGGCGGGCCAATCGTTACAATAATTTTTCCAAGTTAAGTTAAAAATAAAGTACTTTAGTGACGACACCTTTGCTACAGTAGAAAAAGTTCCGCCTGCGGCGGGCAGACTCTACTCTTAACAGTCTTAACATTTACCAGTTTGTAGTTATTAGTTCCTTTTTTTTCGAGTCACTGGTTACTAAATTACTAGTTATTAATTACTAAACAACCATAAAAAACCATAAAAACTTTCAAAAAAACAAAAAACAAAACATAAAAAACCCATAAATTTTATACAAAATTTACATAAAATTCATGATAATTTTAATGTTTTGATGCTTTTTTTAACAAAACAAAAAAAACATTTAAAAAAAACATAAAAACACACAAAAAAAATGTATAAATTTTATATAAAATTTATTTAATTTATACAAAATTTATTTAAAAAAAATATATGGAAAATTGTACCTTCAAAATTTTCAAAAACCATAAAAAAAAAACATAAAAAAAATCTTTCATTTTCATAAAATAAACCATAAAAAATCATATCAAAATCATATCAAAATCATAAACCAAAAAATGCCAAAAATCAAAACCATAAACCAAAACCATATTGAAATCATAAAAAAATCATTAAAAAAAATATTTCTAAAAACTATTTTTTTGGCAACTTCCGAACTCGCAACCCTAGGGTCACCAACCATGACAGACCTTGTCCTTTGTGTGCCTGCAGTTTTCGCGGAACAAGGTCTTGGCTTGACAACAGAAAGAACAGCCAATGGCAACAAAGTTTGTTGATGCCAAACACCTACGGATCTCACTGGTCCCCCAAAGGTGATCTCTACAAGATGGCAGGATTTTCCAACATGTGCTTGGCAATGGACTACATGCATTGTATGCACCTTGGGTGGCTTCAACATTTTTATGGTTCCTTGCTGCATCTCTTGGTCTTCATCATCCTCCCTGGAAACGAAATGGACAACCTCCAAGAGATCTTTGTTTTTATTCGACAACACCAGAAGAGAAACCAGGCAAAGCACCCCTATCGCATGAAATTGGACAAGTTGACAATGTTCCAGCTCAAGAAAGGCTACCCCAAACTTCGTGGCAGAGCCAGTGACATTGCTGGACTAGCCCATTGCATGTTTGATCTTTGGTCACATTACATGGCTCAGGGTGATCAGCAGCACCTGCGCATTCGTTTATTTTTGAAATTAAATTTGGAGCTCCAAGACATTTTGGAAACATTCTCGCCCACCTATGGCCACACAGCACTTCCAGAACCACAATATAACAAGGCATTCCAAGGAGGGCTTTCAATGGCCCAGCTCCACAAGCAACTCAATGAACACTTTGAGGCAGCTGATGTGAAAATTTTAATGTGACCAGCAAAACGCATTTCGCCTTGCACAGTTTGCAATTTTCCAACTGTATACACCCTTTCCTGATATGGTGTTATAAAGGAGAATCCACTATGCATCGTGCACAAATCCTTTGGAAGTCATGCCTGCATGGCAGCAAACACTGGCAGGCTTCAAAGAAAGCTGCTTGGAAGGAGCGCCATTTAATGTGGATGCAGTGCAAGATCTAAAGGATAAACTTGAATAGTTTCACAACAGGCACAGCAGAAATCACGGCCAAACAACTTGGGTTCTTTACTTGTGACAAACAAATAGAGTGATCTAATTTTAACTTTCATGATCATTTTATAATCATTTACTTGAGAAGTGGAAGCTTTGCAGGTTACAAGAAACATTACAATCCCACAATTGACATTTGAATGAGATCAGATTAAAAACAAATCTACATGATCGACATGATTACATGTGTTGGAAAAACAGCTTCTGCAGTACAAAACTTTTTTCTTTTTCATATTTTACCTTATTCCTAACACTAGCTTTCAACAACAGAAATGAACTCTACCATACAAAATGCTTCTTTGTACTAAAATTTGTTTTTTTTTTGCAAAAAAAAACAGAAAAATCACCATATGCAGTTTGTATGTTGTTTCTATGCGGTTTCTATGCTGTTTCTATCTTGGCCAAAAATTTACTTAAAAATTTACTTTCTCAAAAATTTACTTGGTTCCAAGCAAATTACTCATTTACATTAAATTTAGGGAAAAAGTAAATTTACTAGTTTCGGAGACTCAGGGTAAAACCTTTCTTGTCTACCAGTTCGAAGGGGTTATAACGGTTATCGGTTATAATATATATATATACATATTAATTTAATACTTTTTTTTCATATCCCCCAAGTTCCAGGATCATTTGTCTCCATTTCCAGTGGTTTCCAGCTCCCATGGCGTGGAATCCCAGCTGCGTCAGCCCGGTTGGGCCCTGCCCCTGGCGCAGCAGCTCCACGCCTCGCGCGAGGGCAGCGACGGCCGCGTGGCGTCGCTGCCACCGCTGCGGGACCGCAGCCGCCGGGGTCGCAGGAGCCCCTGGCGCCCGCACCGCGCAGCAGAAGTCGAGCGGCCGATGGCAGTCCATGGCAGGCCATTGGGCAGGCCATTGGGGCGATCCAGAATGTGGTGAAATTTGTGAAACTGGGAGAATGTCAAAAGTTGATACAGGATTGGAGGTTTGAGTATGTTGTATACGTTTGGGCACAGCTTCCTGAAGATTGTCTTCAAACGATTTCAAAGGGTCAAACCAATTTCAGTGTGGTACAGTTGGTACAAAGTACCAGCGGGCTACTTGTACGAAAAACATGATTATTTCTTGAACATGTGGGTGCCCCAGCTTCAAGAACTCTAAAGGAAAAACTTGATTATGTGACATGGGGTACTGGTACGGGTCAAACATGCGTATCGTGAAAGTGACATGAAACTACGACATGAAATCCATGGTTAGCGGTAGTTTGTCATCAATATGTTCCAATGATTTGTGCTTGTATCCCCCTGTGTTGTCCGATTGCTGGTGAAATCTCGATAATGCTGTTTTTTTCAAACCCACATACTCAATGTTTGTTTATTGTTCGCATCCATTATTTTCTGGTGTTTCTGTGAGAAGTTAGACCCCAACAATCTGTTTGTTTACTATATATTATATATATACCCTAAATTTCCAAAAGCCATTTAAAAAATAGCGTTTCCGACAAAGACTATTTCACGCTATACCCTTATGGTTATGAGTCCAACAACACAGAGAATATAGGGTTTGACAAAAAAAATAAAACAAAAAGAAAACAAAACCAGAGCAAACAAAAAAAACAAACTAGAAAACCAAAACCAAGGAAAAAACAAGAAAAAAAAACCTGCATTTTCCGCAGTTTTGATTTTTTTGTTTTTTTTCTTATTTTTTTTCTGTTTTTCTGGTGATTCTTCCTGTCGATTTGTTTTTTTGGTGATTCTGTTTTTGTTTTTGTTTTTTTTATAATTTTTTGCTAAAATCCACTTTCTCTGTTCTACACGGGGTCATAACCTTATGGTCTTTCGTCATCAACTTGAATCACGCCCATTCACGCCCTCCAACCCACATAGCAGCGAATTTTTGCATCTGTTTGTTGCTAACGTCGCGCACTCTTGTTCAGCCTTGGTGCTGGCTTCTAAATCTTGCTGGAATATCAAACGATAATCTTTGTTGCATAAGATTTTCCCAACAAGGGCTGAACATGCTGACAAGCAGCTTGCGCACTCGAAGCTTCATTGATAGTAGCCTTTTGGCAACCAAGACCACAAAATAGAATATATTATTCGTGACATCATATTATGGTGCAAGTGATATATGATGATATGTGAAAAGCATTATTCAACATTTTTTGGGGAAATCCCTGCCTCAGTTTGGCACACTTCATCAACCACAAACACCTTGTCCTGGGATGTGCTTTTGCCAAGATACCTACGTTTCTTCGAAAAAGACGTGCAATGCCAAACCATATCAAGCCAAGCTAAGCGATGAACTAGCAAACATCATTGGCATGTTGATGTTAATCTCTTCAAGCCACCTTTCATCCAACGCATTGAATCTTCATCGCAAAACGTATGGAACATTCTGCAGTTGACACCTCGTTGATTCGCAGTGGGAGAGTCATAACCAACCAGCAAAAATATAGAAAGTAATATCCTACTACAAAGTGATCGAGAAAAGCTCTTGTTCACATGGAAACATGTGCAAATTTACAGACTTTTTCTTTTCCAAATGCAATGCAATGTGCATTGCATGATGCCAGAACACGCCAAGATGCGGTAGCGGAGAATATCATGGCACAGGTGTGCCAAGACCTCACTCCCCAGAAAATATACACACTGCCAACATTCAGGTTGATGACGAAAGACCAGAAGGGTATAGCGCGAAATAGTATGTCTTTATCAGAAATGCTATGTTTTAAACGGCTTTTGGAGATTAAGGGCATATATAGAATATAGTATAGGCATTCTTGTGTATGTTGGATCCCTGCATGTGCTGTTGAACATCGATATATATAATATAATATATATATAACTCACATTGCCAGTGCCCATTTCCAAGGATGAATTTGCAGTCCGCCATAGACAAGATGCATGCGCTTTTGGCTTGAGCAGCCATCTGGGCAAGACTCCATGCTGAGGTCGCAAGAGAAGAGGCCTTGCAACAGGCCTTGCAAGGCTCGTTCCTGGGCCAACAAGAGGTCAGGAAGTAAGATATAATAAGTAAGGAAACATGGAAATGGCTCACAGGATGTCACGAAAGCTAGCGTCAGCTAGCTGGAGTCTTCTTGCTTTAGCAAGTATTCCGGGGGCTGCTCAAGGACATCACGTGATTTTTCACGCGAAAGGGGGGGACCCCCCACCACCACCACCACCACCACCATCACCATCACCATCATCATCATCATCATCTTCATCTTCATCGTCATCATCATCATCATCATCATCATCGTCTGCCTCGTCATCATCATCATCGTCATCATCATCATCATGACCATCATCATCATCATCATCATCATGACCATCATCATCATCATCATCATCGTCGTCGTCGTCATCCTCATCGTCATCATCATCATCATTGCCATCGTCCTCGCCATCGTCCTCGTCATCGTCATCATCATCGTCCTTGTCCTCGTCATCGTCCTCGTCATCGTCATCGTCGTCATCATCATCATCATCGTTATTCACTTACATTTCATCATTATTGGCAATTGTTGGCATTATCACGAAAGGTAGCGTCAGCTCGCTAGAGTCTTCTTGCTTTAGCAAGTATTCCGGGGCTCCCCAAGGACATCACGTGATTTTTCACGCGAAAGGGCCCCCCCTGCCCCCTGCCCCATATATATCATTGTTATATATCATATATCATATATCATTGTTGCATCCTCGTTGGGACGAACAATGCCGCGACACGATGACGATGACAGTCCCTCCGCAACTCACCTCTTCCCTTCCTTCTTTCTCCTACCCCGCTAGCTTTCGTCATCCACCCCCGGCCTCAAGTTTACTGGAAACCCTACCTTGTTGTTTCAAGTCCGTCTTCTTGGTGGGAATGTCGCTTGGTGTCATCGTCGGTGTCGATGTCTCCTACAAGAATGTATATACTGTAAGGCAAAAATTGACAGCCCACAGAATATAACTACTGATGTCTACTGCAAGTCCAAATATGTTTTTTTGTGATGCTGCATGCCGCATGCTTAACTTTTCTTTGGAGAATGATTTGGACTGGCAGGGCACCCATGTCATGAATTTATCATAGGAATCATAGCGCAAAACCACCCAATGTCCTTGGGTAGATTCGGGTTCTTCTCAGTGGGTGTTTTCATAGGCTCCGGCAGAGCTGCTACTTCCAAGAGGCTTCAACTTCTGGATCGGGTTCACTTTCCCCTTCTTCATCTTCATGGTCCCACCCAAAATCTCCGACATCATCCCCACCATCATCCCCATCAGGAACTGAAGCCACACAGGCACCAGCATCCCCACCATCAACCCCGCCATCATCCCCATCATCGCACCCATCATCTTCGATGGGGGCTGGGTCCGCATCTCCGGCACCACCTTCATGATCACCACCTTCGTCGTCAGCTGCTCCAAGGGAACCTGGGAGGCCGAGCATTTGTGAAAACGACAAGTGGGTGAATTCATGGAAAAAATCATTTAAGGGCTATCGGGTACATGTTGGCATGTGATATCATGTGATGGGTTTGCCAAAACACTCGATGTACCACGAGGGGAAAGTTCAGGGACTGGCATCCCGGCTTGCTCCATCAAATGAATCAGCCTTGTGTCCCTAGGTCTGTGCCCTCGTTTCACAGCCCTGGAAAAAAGCGAAACCAAATTGCGGAGAATCCAGCTCTCACATGTGATGGTAGATTCTTAGTTCCAATGAAAGAAACATCACAAATCCAGTTAATTTGATCAACATTTTCAACATGCATGCACTAGCCACAACATGTTCCCCAGTGAAAGGCCGATGCTTTGTGGAAGCGGTTTTCCCCGAGGTCGGGCATACACCAACAGCTCTTGGACAGCCTCCATGATCAGGTAAATGGAAGGGCGGCATCCTCAGAACCCAGTATGATTTTTGGGATTAGGAAGCTAGCACATTGTCGCTCGCAAAAAACATCAAGAAAACCGTGATGTTTATTGATGGCATATCATAGGACCCTACTTGATTTAGATGCAGCCTATGGCAATATTATATAATGTCCTAAATGGAGCAATAGGTTGTCCTATCAAGATTCAAGCCGTCGTTCACATTTTGCATTGCATTTCTTCGTCCGCATCTTCAACTTTGACCTTTTCACCAGCTTTGACAATGCTCAGATGGAGTGGATTTCCCAAGTTTGTCCTGTCTTTCTTGCATTTTCCCTCTCTGGGTGAACATTCTCAAGTGGATCGTGAATGGATTGTCCACTAGCTTCTCAGATTCTGGGTGATGAGGTTGGGTGAGCAGCCTCCCCTCCTATCCAAGCATCTGGTGGCTACAGCATGCACTCTGAGGCTGGGTTGAGAAGAAAACTCCCGGTAGTCCATAGACTTTTGATTTTAGTTCAGATGATGAAGGGGCAAGTTCAAAAGTTCAGGCGTGTTGGCAAGACAAGGTTCCAGGTAGGTAATATTATAATATATTGTATAATATTGTATGATGTCCTGAATGGAGCAATAGGTTGTCCTATCAAGATTCAAGCCGTCGTTCACATCTTGCATTGCATTTCTTCGTCCTCATCTTCAACTTTGACCTTTTTACCAGCTTTGACAATGCTCAGATGGAGTGGATTTCCCAAGTTTGTCCTGTCTTTCTTGCATTTTCCCTCTCTGGGTGAACATTCTCAAGTGGATCGTGAATGGATTGTCCACTAGCTTCTCAGATTCTGGGTGATGAGGTCGGGCGAGCAGCCTCCCCTCCTATCCAAGCATCTGGTGGCTACAGCATGCACATGCACTCTGAGGCTGGTTGGGAAGAAAACTCCCGGTAGTCCATAGACTTTTGATTTTAGTTCAGATGATGAAAGGGCAAGTTCAAAAGTTCAGGTGTGTTGGCAGGACAAGGTTCCAGGTAGGTAATATTATATAATGTCCTAAATGGAGCAATAGGTTGTCCTATCAAGATTCAAGCCGTCGTTCACATCTTGCATTGCATTTCTTCGTCCGGATCTTCAACTTTGACCTTTTCACCAGCTCCAAGGATCAGATTCAGGAGTGACCCCAAGTTCACCAGCTTTCTTTCTTGGTTTTGATGGAGTGGATTTCCCAAGTTTGTCCTGTCTTTCTTGCATTTTCCCTCTCTGGGTGAACATTCTCAAGTGGATCGTGAATGGATTGTCCACTAGCTTCTCAGATTCTGGGTGATGAGGTCGGGCGAGCAGCCTCCCCTCCTATCCAAGCATCTGGTGGCTACAGCATGCACTCTGAGGCTGGGTTGGGAAGAAAACTCCCGGTAGTCCATAGACTTTTGATTTTAGTTCAGATGATGAAAGGGCAAGTTCAAAAGTTCAGGCGTGTTGGCAGGACAAGGTTCCAGGCAGGTAATATTATAATATCCTAAATGGAGCAATAGGTTGTCCTATCAAGATTCAAGCCGTCGTTCACATCTTGCATTGCATTTCTTCGTCCGGATCTTCAACTTTGACCTTTTCACCAGCTTTGACAATGGTCAGATGGAGTGGATTTCCCAAGTTTGTCCTGTCTTTCTTGCATTTTCCCTCTCTGGGTGAACATTCTAAAGTGGATCGTGAATGGATTGTCCACTAGCTTCTCAGATTCTGGGTGATGAGGTCGGGCGAGCAGCCTCCCCTCCTATCCAAGCATCTGGTGGCTACAGCATGCACTCTGAGGCTGGATACAAACAGTAGCTGAGCAGGTCCTCAGGATGTCAATATTGCAACCGATGTGATCCCAGCGGTGATTTTTGAATCGCCTCTCATATTACATGTACATATATACATAAATATACATATACAGACACATAAATGTACATATACCATATATATATATACACCATATATATATATATCATATATATATGGATACAGACACATAAATGTACATATACCATATATATATATACACCATATATATATATATACCATATATATATATGGATACAGACACATAAATGTACATATACCATATATATATATACACACCATATATAATCATATATATATATATACCATATATATATGGATACAGACACATAAATGTACATATACCATATATATGTATATATACACCACACATATATATATATATATACCATATATATATATATATGGACACAGACACATAAATGTACATATACCATATATATATATACACCATATATATATACACCATATATATATATATGGATACAGACACATAAATGTACATATACCATATATATATATACACCATATATATATATATACACCATATATTTATATGGATACAGACACATAAATGTACATATACCATATATATATATATACATACTATATATATACTATATATATATATGGATACAGACACATAAATGTACATATACCATATATATATACACACCATATATATATACCATAAATAAATATATATATATATATGGATACAGACACATAAATGTACATATACCATATATATATATATATATACACCATATATATATATATATACCATATATATATATGGATACAGACACATAAATGTACATATACCATATATATATATATACACCATATATATACATACCATGTATATATATATATATGGATACAGACACATAAATGTACATATACCATATATATATACATACCATATATATATATACCATATATATATATACCATATATATATATGGATACAGACACACAAATGTACATATACCATATATATATATACACCATATATATATACCATATATATATATGGATACAGACACATAAATGTACATATACCATATATATATATATATATACACCATATATATATACCATATATATATGGATACAGACACATAAATGTACATATACCAGGTATATATATATATATACACCATATATATATATACCATATATATATGGATACAGACACATAAATGTACATATACCATATATATATACACCATATATATATACCATATATATATATATATGGATACAGACACATAAATGTACATATACCATATATATATATATACACCATATATATATATATATACCATATACATATATGGATACAGACACATAAATGTACATATACCATATATATATATACATACTATATATATATATACCATATATATATATGGATACAGACACATAAATGTACATATACCATATATATATACCATATATATATATGGATACAGACACATAAATGTACATATACCATATATATATTTACATACTATATATATACCACATATATATATATGGATACAGACACATAAATGTACATATACCATATATATATACATACTATATATATATACCATATATATATATGGATACAGACACATAAATGTACATATACCATATATATATACATACAACAAGGGCCCTCACTGACGACAGCTAGTTTCTGGCGGCCCCTTTTTTTGGAACCGGGCGTGGCCTCAGTCTTGTCTCTATAAGGGCTGGCTACACTGAATGAGAATCGCATTCCCTTCTAGCCGTTCCCGATCTTCTGCAGCGAGCTGCTCCAGTTCGGTGGTCCAGACATTGGATGTGACAATGAGAGCGACATTCCAAACCCAGATGCGATAAACATACATGCCTGTCGCCGAGTGCCCAAGTGAAATTTCGGCAGGCGGCGCCTGAAACAATTTTTTGTGCTTCAAGACAAGATGGACACTAGCTTCATCAAACACCACACACCGGTGCCGTAGCACATCATATTCCCTCATGTCGGGCTCCAACACCCCGGAACAATTGGTTTCATACGTGTGATCTGCGCCAAAGAGAGACCGTGCATAGACAGTCTTCCCCAGGCGCGTTGGGCCATTCAGCACCAAGAATTTTCGGCGATGCATAGGCCGCGTGAACTGTGGCAAGAACAGCTGCGTCACTTCTGGTAGTTCCACTGGCTCTTTCTGCAGTGGGCGCAAGAGCTCTGCTGCAGCAGCCTGCTGCTGCTGAATGTACAGCTCCCGTTGTTTCTGGCCATGGTACTTCAGGTTCTCACAGTAAGCACGAATGTTGCGCTTGCATTGGACGTAGTGCTGCTCGGCACACTCCTTGTTAATCTTATCCCCCTGCCAAAGTCCAGTCACCCAGTCGGGGCTCACTGTGAAAGTCTGGCAAGTGGTCTGGCGAAAAATGGACCCTTTCTTCTCCACTTGGAGATAAAAGTGCCCTTGATCCAGTGCACGACGGACTGACCGCCCACGAGCCTGCGAGGAATCCAAGGAGATGTGCGGCTTGCACCCACGAAATGCCAAACTTTGTCCAGACAGATGCACTTGTCGCCCTGGCCGCAACATGCGGGTGCATGGGCCAGGAAGGTACGGTGCTAGAGCCTATCTGGTTCTGTTAGCCATCAGAACCAAACATGAAACAGGACCGAAAAGTATGGGGAAGGTGCGTCCTCACATTGGGCTGCGAAAAAGAATGACTGGCACTGGGAATGAAAGAAAAAATGACATGATTCAGGCTTGCGAGAGAGGTGCCCGCATTGCTGCCGAGTCGCGGGTGTCAAACATCATGTGCAAGTGAATGGAAGGCACTCTGCGTTGCAGCGTCACCTCTGTGTGGAGCTCCAGGGCGGTGCTGACCCGTTCAAAGCGGTACTTGTTGCCGAGCTCGGTCATCCAACTTTGAAAGTCATCCCAAATGGCAAGCACCTGCGGTGCGTTTCGTAGGCCGGCACTGAGCAGATCAATGTCGACAGATGGTCCTGCCGCAAGCAGGTCCAAGGAAGGGTGATGCTCAATCATGCTAAAGGAGCCACTGTATCGGAACATAGTACCAGTGCCCTTGTATGCTTGCGGCGATGGCTCGTTGACAATCGGCTCTTCGACATGCCACCCTGCCAGTAGGTCACGTGCAGCACGTGCAAACTTCACAGGAATTTGCGGCAACATGTCGCGCAAAATCTGCGGCCTGTCGGCTTGTGCAAATGAAGCTCTCCACCGCTGCCGCTTGGCGTGTCCGTGCTCATTCCGAGCGGCCATTCGCTGCGCAGCCCATTTGTCGCGCAGCCATATCAGCAGCTGCTTGCGTGCCTCCCGGTCAGGGGGGCCGTCTGGCGGCGGCTGCTTACCACAGAGTCGCCGTCGGACAGGCATGGCGGCACTGTGGCTCAATGATCATGTTCTTGTTTTGCTGCGTGACATGAAGGGGCCCTCATGGGAAGTTAATACCCTGGCAGCTAAGCAGTCGATGACAAAGCGACCGTACAATGAACAGCATGCAATGCCTCACCATGCTCTGTCTGGATGTGGGCACGGCGGCGGCACCCAAACAGCAGACCAAGCCTGCTCGCAGGCATGAGGACAAGCAAGCTTCCCATAGAGGAGCAGGAGATAGACGCGTCAGTTCTGGACATTGATGAGTTCAAATTGGTTATAAATGGGAGTCTATAAGGTCGAAATGGGGTTATGACTACTTATAACTGGTGAATGGCCATAACTGGTATAATAGCTGGTCTTTCACAGAGTGCAATGCACAAGAGCGGGCCAAAGAAAAGACTACAAGGCAAACAAGTGTGGGCAGCGGCTCAGCAGCTTTGTTTTCGTCAAGTACGCACGGACTTTCCGCGCCACTCGAGACTGTTGTCCCAGCGCTTGCATGGCTGAAAAACCTTGGCAGGAGCATGGAGAGGACCAAGCGACGGGTATGGACTGCGACAAAACCCAGACGACAGCACGGACAGGATCGGTCGGAGGACCGCGGAGGACCAAGCAACGGGAAAAACTATGGAAAAACGGGGGCAAAAATGGCGGTCCTCCAAATCCGCCTCTGGGAGAATAGAATTATTTGTAGCTACAAGCGAGGTTGGAGGACCATGTTGAAGCATGTTGTTCTGTGTCGCCACCATTCTAAAGGTGTCCCTTCCCACAGGCATGGTGCTTTTCTTCCTCCTCTGGGTCTACAGACCTATACATACATATCTATATCTACGTAGATATATCTCTTCATCGACATATATATATATATACATACCTTTCTCTCCATGTCTTTCTCTATCTCTCTATCGCTCTTTTATTCTCGATCTATATATATCTCCATATACATGTCTATCGCTATCTAGAATCGGTACTAGAATGAAATACTCTAACGACTGGAAAGCGGGATCTTGAGCACTTTCATGCTGACAGCTTTGAACCAGGTAAAACCAAAAGACTGATCTTTATGTGCACATCTCCTGTTTTTTTCAAAATGCAGCATGGCATTGAATGCTTGAAATTCCCAACGCGAAGCATTGGCTTTTCGAACCGGATCACGAACAGTCCCGATCACCGACTTGCATCTCGAACATTCTTTTCCTTTCGACCCGGATCACGAACATTCCCGATCACCGACTTTCATCTCGACCATTGTATTGAAAAGTGAAACGAACGCATTGGGATGAGGAAGCGACCAGTTTCATATCAGCCACCTCCTAAAAAACTAGTCTTGTACGCATTTTATTTCGAGGTCTCTATTCTCCAAATCACATGTCTATCTAGATCGATATAAGGCTTTCTGGGGTATGTTCCGACTTGTCTTTTGTAAAGAATCCACCTTGAAGTCGTTTCAAAGTTCTTCAAACCTAAAGTTTTGCGTTTGGCAAAGCTCAGCTGTGTCTCATAGATTTTCTGTCCGCGTCTCCTAGATTTTATTCCAGTCATTATCCCCTTTGGTGGTTTTGGATGGATAGGGCAATTCAGGCATCAACATTCCTTGAATTGGGCAATCCATCCTTTAGGGGGTCATTACACTCCCAAAAATTAGCATAACCCCAAAAATATTGTCGCGGATGAGATAGGGAGGTTCCCGGTTCAACCAACCCTTATATAATATCCAGCAACCAAGCTATCTAATCCGCTGGGGGGGTTCCTACACCGATTTAATCAAATGGGGGTGTGCTTCGAAGTTGCTACGCACGGAGCGGTTCGCTCCCCCCAATTGACCAAATCAGTTCCTAATTATATAATATTCTCTTATATTAATATATGTATATACAAATATATGTACGTACGTATCTATCATCCCATATCATCTTTGACATTTGCTGTCATGAAACATTGCAATCCCAATAGTTCACTCACCTGCATGGTTTGGCCATTTGGGGATGATTGAGGTCGTTATCATTTACCCTTTTCCGACAATCTACTAATTCATGCAAGCACCCTCATTTTGCGGATGCTAGACCTGGGAACTGGGTGTCATGCTGGTTGGTTACCCATCAAAAGTGGTGGTCGAACCGGGGAAGATTGATAGACCTCAACAGCGTTTTACCGTCTGGTAAATTAACATAGACCGTGGGAGATAGGGATGGAAGACTAGTTGCCATTAAACCTTGGTGATATTAAGGGTCTATGTTAATTTACCAGTGGGTAAATCACTGTAACCATATAGGGATTCGCCAGTCATTTTTTATGGTGGTGCACCGCGGTTGACCATTGGGGATTTATCAAACGATGGGCTTATATCATTGATTGAGCCTTATGGGTAACTGGCGAGAAATCACCATCAAACATGGGAATTTAACATGAACCAAGAAACCAAGGGTACAATTGCTAGATGTAGAGTCACTTCCCCCCTGGACAGGCAGCTGCACCATGTGCCCAGATGCAATGTGGCACAGCACCAGCCGCCAGCACCAGGCGCAAAGGCCCCAGAACGGCAGCAGCATCGCCAGGTCGTGCACGCACCAGGCGCAACGGCCGCAGCGCACCAGCATCCATCGCTGCCGCCGCAGCAAGAGAATGTTAAATCACTGACAGGATACGGCGTGTGCTATGTGTCACACAGTGGTGCGTCAATCAAGCAGGCCTCTGAATCCAATGAATGAATCTGAATAATCACTCCTACAGCCACTATGCAAAGCAATCGTCTGACTCCACTGACTGAATCGCTCTCACTTCCCACAGCCAACATGCAACATGAGTGGCCGGCTGCGATTGTTTTCAGACACCTTTGGCGTCAGGTTGTTAATCACACATAGGTGCACACTTCGTGTGCAAACTTGCAACTTCCTCACGCGTGTGCGTGCCATTGTAACACATGCAGGACGACATTGGCGCCCTTCACGGGCAAATACCAACACAGAGTCTCCTGCATAGCTCTGCACTTGTCAGAGACATGCCCATGCAGACAAACTGCAAACATCAGGGACGACCATTGGCAACCTTGACCGCCAACAGCCACGACAAATCTGCCGTGCTCAGTTTCCCAGCTTGCTGCATGATGCGACGGCGTTTTTTCTCCTGCGCCCGGCACAGACAATTTGCTGCAAACAAGCTAGCATTGATCAAGACAGGACATTATACCATGTCTGATGGCCACCAGTCTATGTCCTGGCTCTTCACCTCTCGGGTTGCTTGCGCCAACTGCCGCTTCAGCGCCTGTCGCGCTGCTTTCAAATCTGCCAAACGGTCTGCCGGCGGCGCAACGGCCGCAACATCAGCAGGTGCTGCTTCTGACGACATGGCTTCGCAGCAAGTGCGTCAAGGTGAGGGTCACCCAGGGCAAGTTCCTTCTGGCCAAAAGCTTGCAGAGTCTTCTGACAGTTGCTTCAGGGTTGCACGCTGCAAGCACATGCTTGCAAAGAGATGACACTAACACTAGCCTACACGGGGAACCCAAAAATGGGGGCTGGGATTATGCATAAAACTCGGCTTCCACAAGCTGGACCCTAATAGTCTCACAACATTTTCACTTGTACGCAGGCAAGTCAAAACAAGGCTTTGTAAGCATACACCATACGGCGTCGCTCTGGCCACAAACATTGCACTTCCTCTCGGGTTGGTTTGACCCCTTCGGGGAAACTCACCGGAAAATCCATTAACTCCCGCAGCTCCCGATGGAGTACTTGCGGATCAGGCGGATTGGTGCATCCGACCGCTGCGAAGCTACTGCGCCATGCCTTCTGCGCTAAAAATTCACGCGGGCATTGCATCAGCTCCCAAATCCATGCCAGGGGATTCACCAAACCATGCTGGGAAGTTGCTTTCAGACCTTCGTGCCTTGCCCGCAAAAAGGCTTTGAAGCCAGCAAATGCACAAATGTCCAGCGGCTGCAGCACATCAGTGCATTGCGCCGGTATGTAAACCAGCTGCACCTTCTGCCTCTTTGCCGCTTGCATGACCTCCTTTGGCAAGTGGCTAGGCGCACAGTCCAGCAACAAGATACCTTGTTTGCCTGGATACAGCTTCAGCACCTCACCAATGTCTCGCAAGAGTTGCACCATGTTCGCAGCAGAAGTCCATGCAGACTTTTGCGCAATGATCTTCAATCGGGTTGGTGGCAAGGCTTTCTGTGCCCGCAGCAACTTGCGCGTCAGCCTCGTCTTGGAACCTATCAGGTAATGTGGTAACTTCCCTTGGACATCTGTAGCATTGCAAATGAGGCTGAGGTATGTCCAAGCTCCTCTCCGATCCTGCTTCGACACTTTCGCGACCGCAGGAGCCACCACATTGCCAAGCCGCGGCTTCATGGTATACCCTACGCTCGTCTCATCAACATTCAACATGAGAATGTCTCGGTCGGCAAACTTCTGGTATAGATAGCGCAGATGCCGCCAAAAAGCATTGACCTTGCAGGACAAAGCATGCGGTGTGGAAACAACACCGACGCATCCAAAAGGGTGCAGCAATAGAGGGCGAGAAAACAAACCCGAAAACTGGGACCAGAAATGGGGCCCTTAAGGCTAATCCTGTGCATGCAAACAATATACGGCAACGTACTCGGACCCTTTTTTGGGTCCGGAATCTGGACCCAAAAAGGGGGCCAAAATACTGCAGCAGTTTCCTCCCGTCCAAGGGACTTTCGCTTTTAAAACTGCCGGGTCCTTGTGCACCACCTGTTTCAACACTTTGCGGCGGACACCCCAGCGCGCACGCCACTTCTGCGCCCACTTGTTCACGTAGCGTCGCGGAGGGACACCCACGTCGAGCTGATGGCCGATAAAGGCATGCTCCCAGTGCAAGAAGACGTCCATCGAGGAAGGGGCCACACCATGCAAGACATTGCAATCACGCACCCAATCCGAAGTTGCGGCCTCTGCCAAAAAGGCGTGTGCCCTCTGCGCTGCTAGCTCGCCGAATTCAAGCCAGTCTGTTGGCGGGGATTCCAAAAAAAGCTCTTCTAGGGCTGCAGCTGTTGGGAACCCAGCATCCTCAGGGCGCTTGTACGTGGATAACCTGCAAGCCACGCGGACAGCGAGAGCTATGTTGTAGTTGGACAGCACATACACAGCTAGGGTCGTTCGGCGAGCTGCAGGCCCCAGGCCACAACATTGCACTCTCTTTTGCTGCCGTCTGGCCTGCTGGTAAGCGCCTTTCAACTCGTTCCGGTTAGCCACTAAAGCTTGCTGTAATCGGACTACTTCAGCTGCAGCTGCATCCGGCATCATGGCATGCACAGGGACGCCGGCAAGCCGTGTGTCACACAGGCAGACAATATGGAGACTCCTGCCTACGGGCCATGTGTTTTGCCCAAAGAAGCTGTATGACAAGGAAACACTGTTGAAAGTTCATGGTTCAGAGAATGAGCAACAGTGTTGAAGGAAACATGGAAACATGCCGGTCACCCATGCTGACGCAGAAGTCAAACTGAGCCCGTCCCAGCTCTGCAAGTAGCAGCAAGCGACGTGGCCATGCTGCAAAGTGACACCCAAGGAATCCAAGTCTGCAAGTGCGCTGCGTTGACAGCAGCCGGCATGTCACAACAAGGGCCCTCACTGACGACAGCTAGTTTGCAACCGTCTGGCGGCCCCTTTTTTTGGAACCGGGCGTGGCCTCAGTCTTGTCTGTATAAGGGCTGGCTACACTGAATGAGAATCGCATTCCCTTCTAGCCGTTCCCGATCTTCTGCAGCGAGCTGCTCCAGTTCGGTGGTCCAGACATTGGATGTGACAATGAGAGCGACATTCCAAACCCAGATGCGATAAACATACATGCCTGTCGCCGAGTGCCCAAGTGAAATTTCGGCAGGCGGCGCCTGAAACAATTTTTTGTGCTTCAAGACAAGATGGACACTAGCTTCATCAAACACCACACACCGGTGCCGTAGCACATCATATTCCCCCATGTCGGGCTCCAACACCCCGGAACAATTGGTTTCATACGTGTGATCCGCGCCAAAGAGAGACCGTGCATAGACAGTCTTCCCCAGGCGCGTTGGGCCATTCAGCACCAAGAATTTTCGGCGATGCATAGGCCGCGTGAACTGTGGCAAGAACAGCTGCGTCACTTCTGGTAGTTCCACTGGCTCTTTCTGCAGTGGGCGCAAGAGCTCTGCTGCAGCAGCCTGCTGCTGCTGAATGTACAGCTCCCGTTGTTTCTGGCCATGGTACTTCAGGTTCTCACAGTAAGCACGAATGTTGCGCTTGCATTGGACGTAGTGCTGCTCGGCACACTCCTTGTTAATCTTATCCCCCTGCCAAAGTCCAGTCACCCAGTCGGGGCTCACTGTGAAAGTCTGGTATGCTGGGCAAGTGGTCTGGCGAAAAATGGACCCTTTCTTCTCCACTTGGAGATAAAAGTGCCCTTGATCCAGTGCACGACGGACTGACCGCCCACGAGCCTGCGAGGAATCCAAGGAGATGTGCGGCTTGCACCCACGAAATGCCAAACTTTGTCCAGACAGATGCACTTGTCGCCCTGGCCGCAACATGCGGGTGCATGGGCCAGGAAGGTACGGTGCTAGAGCCTATCTGGTTCTGTTAGCCATCAGAACCAAACATGAAACAGGACCGAAAAGTATGGGGAAGGTGCGTCCTCACATTGGGCTGCGAAAAAGAATGACTGGCACTGGGAATGAAAGATAAAATGACATGATTCAGGCTTGCGAGAGAGGTGCCCGCATTGCTGCCGAGTCGCGGGTGTCAAACATCATGTGCAAGTGAATGGAAGGCACTCTGCGTTGCAGCGTCACCTCTGTGTGGAGCTCCAGGGCGGTGCTGACCCGTTCAAAGCGGTACTTGTTGCCGAGCTCGGTCATCCAACTTTGAAAGTCATCCCAAATGGCAAGCACCTGCGGTGCGTTTCGTAGGCCGGCACTGAGCAGATCAATGTCGACAGATGGTCCTGCCGCAAGCAGGTCCAAGGAAGGTTGATGCTCAATCATGCTAAAGGAGCCACTGTATCGGAACATAGTACCAGTGCCCTTGTATGCTTGCGGCGATGGCTCGTTGACAATCGGCTCTTCGACATGCCACCCTGCCAGTAGGTCACGTGCAGCACGTGCAAACTTCACAGGAATTTGCGGCAACATGTCGCGCAAAATCTGCGGCCTGTCGGCTTGTGCAAATGAAGCTCTCCACCGCTGCCGCTTGGCGTGTCCGTGCTCATTCCGAGCGGCCATTCGCTGCGCAGCCCATTTGTCTGCTTGCGCCAACTGCCGCTTCAGCGCCTGTCGCGCTGCTTTCAAATCTGCCAAACGGTCTGCCGGCGGCGCAACGGCCGCAACATCAGCAGGTGCTGCTTCTGACGACATGGCTTCGCAGCAAGTGCGTCAAGGTGAGGGTCACCCAGGGCAAGTTCCTTCTGGCCAAAAGCTTGCAGAGTCTTCTGACAGTTGCTTCAGGGTTGCACGCTGCAAGCACATGCTTGCAAAGAGATGACACTAACACTAGCCTACACGGGGAACCCAAAAATGGGGGCTGGGATTATGCATAAAACTCGGCTTCCACAAGCTGGACCCTAATAGTACTATATATATATACACCATATATATATATGGATACAGACACATAAATGTACATATACCATATATATATACATACTATATATATATATATACCATATATATATGGATACAGACACATAAATGTACATATACCATATATATATATACATACTATATATATATATACCATATATATATATGGATACAGACACATAAATGTACATATACCATATATATATATATACATACTATATATATATACTATATATATACTATATATATACTATATATATATACTATATATATATATAATACAAATCTATGGATGTCCCAAATCAATCTCCCATTGGTACAGTATCATCTTCCAAGCCCTTTGGAGTCCTTGGACCTCATGGAGTGCATCCATTGTGGTCGCAACTTCAACCAGCAGGCCTTGAAGAGGCGAGGGATGGCCATGATAATGGCGAAACATTCTTTGATAAATATGGTAATTATAACATATTATAACTAATATACAGAATATACACTACCATTAACTAGTTAAGATCCAGAAAAAGATGTTGAGCCTGCACAATGGGGGATTCAGCTCGGAAAGGTAAAGGACAAGTCGAACAACATAATTTCGGAAAAACGGACTCTAATAACCCACTAGTCACTAGAACTTGCGCCTTTCTGTGTGCAGAAATTATCATTGAGTCACCTGCCTTTGAGAAACACGTAATCAATGATGCGTTTGGCAATGACTACAAACATGTGGCACAATGGCAATGCGACCGAAGTACACGTGACAAGAAATTTCGGGTTCTCAAGTGGTCGGAAGCCAGACATCCCAAGGCACATGGTGATTTGCCAGAAAGTCTTCCGCCAGAAACGGAAGACATTTGATGTCGTCCATGCCCCAGGTTGTGAAGCTGTCAGTGACACATTCATCGTCCGAAATCAGGCTATGTTTATAGAGACATGGGGATGCGTCAAAACCTACTATTCCCAAATTTGGGGGAATAAACATCCATTGACCAGCTATTTTGGGGTACCTAGGGTGCCAGGGTTTTGACTCATAGCCACATAGACTTACAGATCTTATGTAGATATAGATAAATGTGATTTCAATCTATATGTTTGCATGATATACTTATATAATCTTATATATATATGTATACTATATACCATATAATATTACACCATATAATACTTGTATATGTAGATCTACGACAATATACGTATGTTTATGTGTATACTATATATATATATAATTATATATATATATACAATATTGATCAATATTGTACATGTACATATGATCAATGTCTCAACCCTCTCCCAGCTACTCAGGTCCAACAACGCCTGGCCGAGGGCGCCGCTCCAACGGCCGCTCCGGATGCAGCCAGCGCCGAGGGGAAGAAGGGCAACTGGCGACAGAGACTCGGTGGATCTCGGTGATCTTGGGGCCTTGGATCTCGGTGCATGTTGAGAAGTTGAGACACCCAACTGGGACCCAACTCATCAAATTATGAATTATGATGAATTATGAATATCTATCTCTCCGAATCTTCTGATTCTGAATTCAAAACTCCCGCTTCACTGATGGGACGGTTGGTTAAGTGCTATGAGTCCTTTGGATGGATTGATGTCCGGCGCGCAACACCAGTTCAGGTACAATCCTGAAGATTTTTTGCTAGAATAAGCATGCAAGGGATATTGACTTCTCCTTCTGAATGTGTGTTTTGCTTATTCATTAACATCCCGAAGATGAAACAAATAGTAGAGTTTTGGTGGGAAAGATATACTTCGATCACTCTGCCACTCATTTGTTTGAATGTTTTGGTTTTGACCGGTTACCTTTTTGGTTATTGTTGGCTATATGCATGGCTTTTTGGCATAGCATCACCATGACATCCCACAAATCAAAACCCAGGACTGCCTTTTTGATATATATAAGTGGAAAGACCCTGGCTGTAGGATGAAACATCCGTGAACTGATATTATGCGTCCACTGCCTTTGAGGCGTAAAGCTTGTTAGTCTGACGATGTCCAGTAGAAGGATTTAGTCACTCGTGCAGGTAATCATTGTATCATTTTTTTGACATAGAATTTCCTTGAGGAGGCAAGATGTGTATCTCCTAGACTAGGTTTTACAGCTGTGAAGATTATCAATTCCAGCTCCATCAGCTCCAATTCCACTGGTATCAAAGATTGCGCCAACTCCCAGCAGGATGCCAACACTGTTAGAGAGCATTCGACTAGCAAACTCGGTGACGACGAGTCACCCGAAGTTGAACATCAAAATGGGAAGATGAAGCCTTTGGACTTCTTATGCCACAGTATGCCACAGTCAAGTCATTTTCTGGTCCCTTTCCACATAGGTTGCTGTTGATCTTGTTGCATCTTGTGACACCCCTCAAACACTGAGGAAATCAGAGGCACGGTGCTGGGTCATGTTGGGTCAACATTTGTGACTCCCAAAAATGCCAGGCGTCATACATTTTCATACCATAAACATATATATATATATATAAACTGATTGGTGGTTTGGAAATTATATTTTTCCATATTGGGAATAATATATGGAATTATCATTGGGAATGTCATCATCCCAACTGACTAATAATCATTACCACCAATCAGTAAAAACTATAATTTGTGCCATATAAAGATTGTCACCTTCATGGCACAGGCCTTCCGAGCTGCCATGAAGGATGCACGCCTGGTTGGGTAGCCTGGGTGAGGACTCAGTCGCACCGTTACCTTGGGAAGCATCAAACAACGCTTGGTGGTAGCTATGTTTTACCCCATCGCCCTGGGATGATGATCCTAATTGACCTCGTAATTTCTTCCGGCATTTTTTCCAGCAGTGTTAAGTGATGTTAAGTGATGTTAAGTGTCATCATTATTGAAGGGTCGTGATATGTCGTGATGCAAAAGGAGTGGTTGGCGGTTCCAGACCTTTTTTATGTGCCTTTTAGCACCAATCAGATCCAGAATCTTGAGATGACTTTAGAATACATCTCCCCAGGATTGGCAGCAGCCACATATCGTACATATGGTGGGTGAGATCGCTTTGTAAATCGCAAATCATAGGAAGCACCGGCAACTCCACTGCAATGATTCCACCGAAATCCGAGAACTCGATAGACTTCTGGCCCCCGACCAGCATCATTTTGGGATATGTTGGGTGAAAGGTGTGCGAACTGATCTATTGGCGTCACGCGATTAAGCCTGTCGTACCGTGTCAGGAGTTTTGAATGGATATGCTTCGATATAATGGATCCAAGTTCGCTGAAGAATCATGAAGGCATTTTAAATCAGTTCGCAAACTTCAAAAGTGGCACCCTGCAGATAAGTCATTTGCTCTTCTTGGCCTGAAACGTCCCAAAACATGGAGACTTGCCCAAGAAATACATCACGGCAAACCTCGAGAATCGTCACTGCAACTGCACAAACAAGGTCCGAGAGAATGCAGACATGAAACTAAGTGAGTTCAAGGGTTTGACCATGTTTGACCTACAATTTGCATTCAATTTGCTATAGAAGCAATAATCTATAAATACCTCTGAAGGAGTGACCCAGAGACCCACATGCTCATTGAATGAGTTGGTGGAGCCATACCTATTCAGCTGGTAGTTCTCCTGGGGGTCCTTTTGGTGAGGCTAGAACCCTTCTTTGTACCGCCACCAAAGCCATCCAAAGCCCAAAACGTGAGAAATGATGAGAATGAGTCCCTAAAAGGCCCTAAAACAGTTTCAGCGACCTTTCAGATCCACTTCCTGGGGCTCACAGGTTGCTGGTCCAATGTCTGAGAAATATCTGAAACTTTTGGCTCAGGCCCCCCTTCCTTGGTCCAAGACCAGTCTGGGTTCTGCCTTTCGCCGGCGAACGGGGCGCCCATGGCCGCGATGAAAAAACTGTTGTCTGTGATGGCCGTGCTGTTCTCTGGGCTGCAGGGCAGTATGTTGGATGGGCATTTTAACCATCAAACATAGAAGTTGAACCGACAAAGCAGGGGGAGTCACCTTGAAGGGAAACTGGGTTTGTCCGTGGCGAATACCTCAAAATGGCAATTTCATCCGGAAACTGATGATAAAAACATTGTAATTTTGTAGCACCATGTTTTCAGACAAACCCATACAGCAGAGACACGATATGTCATTTCCCAAAAGTGAGGCGGCAGCCGAAATCCACAAATTTAGATCCAATTTGTGCTTTCGGCAGCCAACATTATCAGATGGGTTTGGGAACCCCCAAATTTCATGGTTTATCAATGTTTATCATCATGTTTCCGACGTGAACTATGGGTACATCCAACATGTTCGGAGACTGCAACAGCGCAACAGCTCCCGGCAGCGACTTTTCGCTCAGGGTGCCTACAGAAGCTGCCAGTTGCCCGTGGACAGAGGATTGGGAATGGGAAGGCGTTTTTCACGTCCACTATGGTCCCTTGGCCCAAAACTTGGCCGTTCCTTATGGTTGGGGTTTCCTGGGTCACAAGAAGGACCATGAAGTACCCCCGCTATGCTTACTGGTTTACTGCTGCGGGTTTGAAACGAATGTCGAGATTGACCTGGATATATACCTGGATGCGAAAATCGAGTAAGAAAGAACAATTATGAATGATTAAGCATTACCAGTGACCGAAACCTGCAGTACATGTCCTAGGGGATGCTAAAGTTTGAATTACACCAACTTGTTGCTGAGTAATGATGTCTCATTCTGTATTCTCATGAGACAGTTCACTAGAGGGAATGCTTTCTCAGCGCACTGCTAAGTCACACTCTGTGTACGTGTAGATTGTGTCTATGGCAGTAGAATTTCTGCCACAATCTCCAGCGTGGCGATCCTCAGCAGTTGGAGGAAGAAGTAGCAAGTCAATCTACTGGGATGATGGCTCCAAATAACTATGGAAAATCACAATTTTCAATGGGTAAATCCACTATAAATGGCCATTTTCAATAGCTATGTTAGTTTACCAGAGGGTACTTGCTAGTAAGTGTTGCAATTCATTAAATTCATGGATGATCATAGCCATTACCCATCCATGTACGCTCAGGTGGGGTCCTGACATGGATCGCAACTTGGTGGGACGGGTACCTGGCTATTCAAGCCATGAGATTTTTCAAGTTGGCCACTAAGATGGATTGATCATGATTGATCCATCCAACTTTGGGGGTGTTTTTATGGATGAGTTGAACCAATCCTTGGTACCACTGGTACAACCATTTTGTTTTAGGACTTAGCCTTGCTGGGGTAGAAATCCGCTGGTTCCGAGATCAGCATCGCTAGCCGCTCGTCCAAAGGCTTGGACCATGGCAGTTGGTCCCAACCTGGCAATGGGTGTTCCACTCTGCCCGTGGCACTAACTGTCCAGTTTGCACTGGGAATATAGGGAATATGCCATCTTTGATTCATATCGATTCATATTGATTCACAATCCTTTGAAGATGTTTTTGTAATTTTTTGTAGGTCATCATTTTAGTTCGCAGTTTAGGTTGTGCTTTCAAGGGAATGCACCTTCCATTAAGCGGTCTTTCAGCACACAACTCGAGGCTCAAAAAGTGGACGGAGCCTATGCAGCTGTCACTCGGAAGCACCTAAACATTTTGCGTGGGGGTTTCACAAGCAAGAACTTGCGCATGTGTCAAGTCTAAGTTATATTTGGACTTAATTTGGACTTATATAATTATTTGGTGATTCAGTGTTGGAATGAGTTGTTATCCCAACTTGGGAGTATAGAAATATCTATATATATTTTTTAAATGTTAACTTAGCAAAAACATACCATTTGGACCCGGGCTCAGGACTGCAGCTTCTAAAGGATAGACGGATGCTTCTCTAGAATAGACATGAATAGACGGTTAAGTAAGAACCCTTCCAACTTGCAACTAGTGTGATTAGACGTTACTAGATTACAGATGTTGATTTTGCTCATGATAGCTACCAGGATTGTTGTTGTGGATATTTCAGCCGGCTTTAGCAAGACTATTGGGATTTCATATTCCAAGACCTAGCCTCGTCTATCTCACCGAAACGGTGGTTGTCGCTTTCATATACCCATTGTGGTCAACTGCCATATGGCTTTGTCTGAAAATAGGGTACAAACTTTCAATCCCACCCATGGTTTAAAACCACATGTTTGCCATAAGCAGTGACATTTTAAGTCCATTCTAGCGGTATCCTATGTCCTATTTTCAGAGATATTCAGAGATACCTAGATATTATACTGTTGAATACCGTACATACATATATATATAGCCATTTGTTGATACTACTGTTGAACACCGTAGCCATTTTGGCTCAAGAGTCGGAGCGCACGGCCCAGAGCGTCCACCTGAAACAATCGACCGAAGAGGTTCATGGGCGCTGCAGTATCGGAAGATGCACCGGGAAAAGGGCCCAAGGGTACGGCGAGCCATCGTTATCACCCAAAGCATCACCGAAACCATGACGCAGCGTGGAGTGCTGACGGATGGTTCACCCAGGAAGGGCGGCAAGGGTCCTGGAAAAGGACCCGCAGCTGCAGCTCCAGCGGCGGAGCCGGCTGCAGATTTTCGGGAGGCCGCTCCAACTGCTGAAGCCGGAGCTGAAGCTGCAGCACCAGCGGCAGGAAAAGGGCCCAACCATTGCCAGTGACGCGTGGGGTAGCTGCCACGGTCGTGCTCACACAACACCCCGTTCCTCGAAGAGTGGCATGTGTTGTTGCCGCCATGTATGACGACATTCCATCTCCAAGACGTGTTGAATCTGCACATTCATTTGAGCAGCTCACCCCTCCCAGTTTGGCATGCAGGGGCTTTGCAAGCATGTGATGAAGTTCAACAACAAGGCTATGGAGTCTGCACCATCATGGCTGGTCGTTTTGAATTTGATCAGACCAGACCATTGCGATTGGTTGATGGACTGGGGATTGTGATTAGCATTCCCCCAAGGCTCACTGACCAAGAATGGCAAGAACTTTTCTTTGCGAGATTTCGTGCAGAACCTGCTCCTGATATGCACTTTCCTGAGGATGACAATGCTCTCAACCTCATGGCACGTTCCAGTGCGCAACTCACAGCAGCTCCACAAGCAACCAGCTCCTCTTCAACTGACAGAAGTCGAAGCCGCTCAGCTGCTTCTGCGGATCCCATCAATGCAGAAGAAGAGGACACCTGGCGACTGGCGATGATTTATACAGTCGAAGGCGATGCTGTCCAGGTTGATGTGCCATGGACAGATGTGCAACTGCGAGTTGAACGAGTTGCTCAGGCTTTCTCCCTGGCTCGTGATCAAGTCACCGAACTTCACTATGTTGCTGCGACACCACAAGATTTACTCCAAGAAGAACTTGAATGCTTTCTTCTTCAACGACTGCAAGGTGCACCTAGCTCTTCATTACTAAGTCTTGTGCTGGCAGATATTGAATATCGTCCAGACCATCGCGGAGCAGCCCTTCGAATTGTCCGCAGAGGTTTCTGGCTTCCTCATCACTGCAATGCCATCTCGGTCATCAGGCTTTTGGGATATGAGGGCCATTGTGCACCCAGATACAGGCGATGTTCTTTGTGGCACAACAATCGAGTGATTGACATTGAAGCCAACCACTTGCTACATTTAGCCTCTGGTGATTATATTCGATTTCATCTTCCCTGGAGCCCAGATGATGACTTCGACTATCTCTTTGGCTCCGACTGTCCACTTGAATCCACGGAGCAGACATCGCTTTTTCAGAAGTATGCAGGAGTTATCGCCACTGACGGTGGCCAATTCCACAGCACGGCGACACATCAATGTTCTATTCGAACCAGATCAATTCATGAGCGAAGACCATTGAGAGATCTTTTGCCTCCTGCACTTCAAGAACAACTTCAGCTCCTCTGGAATCGACCACACCTACGGCAACGTTTTCCAGACCGTTCAGAAGTGATGTTGTTTGACACCTGGTTCCTCAGCAATCGAGGTTTCCATCGGTGTGACATCCCCAGACTTGCAGCGCTGCCGGCTGATACCAGCACATGGATTCACAGACTTCGACAAGTCTGGTCAGACCGAGCTGATGCTATGCGTGTGGCTACGTTGGTTTTGGTGCAACCTGGGCCTCCAGATCAAAGACATGGAGGGCACCTTATCCTTCTACAAGATGTCACACCAAATCAGGCTGGCTGCCTGTTTAGTCAACATGGACCAGGAGCCGCACATGAACCACAAATGCGATTTGCAGCCCTTTTTGAACAACCGATGACTCTTGAATCTTTTCTCACTCAGACTGGCATGATCTACATCTGTGGGCAACCCAGAGTTGTATGCCAATTAGCATGGGCAGGTTTCTACTTGCAGGCAGGATTCTCAATCCATATTGTTTCAGGAACACATTTGCAGTTGTCCATTGAACACTTGCGCGCTGATCACACGGTGCGTGATGTCAATGACACATCGACCATGTTCCAACTGAACCATGTGCGCCCAACAGGTGAGCAGGTGGCTCATACTCACCGGCCATGGAATCAGATAGCAACAGCCCCATCACAGTGCAAATTGCCAGATGATGGAGTAGCGCCAGATAGAGCATTTACCATTGATCAGTCCCAAGAACAACAGCCCCCAGTTCACCCAGAAGGATTCATTGACATCCAACTTGGAGAGGTCCACAACTGCCTAGCAGAACTTCGGGGACTGTGGGAGCACCAGACGCTAGAAGATGAACGACATCTTCAAATCATGACATGGTATGCAGATGCAGAAAGATGGCCACATTGCCAAGATGCTCGTGAGGTCCGATTATCTGCTGATCTGACACAATGGATGATACAAATCATTGAGGCGTGGGATGATCGTGCTGATCCAGACGAAGCTTTTCATTTATACATGATCAGACCTCGTCCCCAAATGAATTATTGGGAAGACAGCCTGACACCACATGTTCTCATTGTTCAGCACCCTGTACCAGATCGACGCAGTTTTCATTTCACGGCCACAGATGATGAGTCTTTCTCTTCTGCACCCAGACACTTTGTGGCGACCCTTGCTCATCCAGCGACTCACGAAAATGTTCTGCAAACAGTTCTACCTGATGCTCAAAATGGACTTCCACACAATGTTCAATGCGACATCTGGTGGGGAGATGAACCTATTTCACAAGATATTTTTGCGAGGCTTTCCCATGGCAGTGCGCTCACTGTGCTTGTGAGCCATCAACAGGGTATTAGCCCACAGCGCAGACTGCCATTCGACTTGTACCAAGTGCTGACATGGCACCCTTACCGACCTTTGTCGAATGTCAGGCACAGTGGTGTGAAGATGACATCGCCACGGAGTTGCGCTTCTGGGGACAAAGTTGTGATGTTTATCGCTTTGGAGAACATGATGTGGCATTATGCTTGCCTTGTGGATGGAACGCTGAAAATTGTCTTCACCACTACATGTTCTGTCACTCCGACCTCACGGATCAAGAGGGCAGATTTCTTCACTCCCAGCAGAAAACTATGACAGAACTTGATTTGATGCGTTTTCTATATGACTGCGGTTACTGGCGCGCCACCATTCAGTCTGTCGAGACGCTGAAAACTAGACTCTATCGAGTCAAGTTTCTGAATGTACAAGTCCAGCAGGCTGCACTCCCCATTCACAGCAGAACCAAACCAGTATGGCCGGCAAGCTCACATCTTGTTAGAGCACGAGGACCCTTCTTCACACCAGCGACTCACATTGTTGATGATGATTGTGTCGTTGGTTTTGGCATGCCCTTGCACGACTTGATGCACCTTTTCAAGTCGACTGAAGGCATGTTATGCCGTGACCCTACGGGATATGCATTTCCGGATGTGACTATGGCAGCTCTGAAAATGAGTGCGTCAACATGCATCGATGATTACGACCGAATCATTGTATACACAGACGGCTCTTCCAAAGCAAGAGACCGTCACAGGCCACCAGCCTGGAATGACGAAAGCGGTCATGGGGACTCCTGGGCATTTGTTGTGCTCGGTGAAACCCTCACTGCTGCAGCACACAAGGTCGAGGTTCTGGGCTGGACCACACAACCAGTGATCTACGACCAGAGCAGTGATCATTTCATCGGAGCTGATGGAGTTGGCTCCTATCTTGCCGAAAGGGAAGCATTAGCTTGGGCCGCACTATGGCGACTCGCCCAGAACTCTCGAGTGGACACACTATTTCGTAGTGACTCCCTCACATCGGCACAACAGGCAATGGGTCTCATGGGCTGCTCTGCTGCTCTGAGAGGACAATATCTTTCAATGTCTTTCGTGGCCTATTTCAGGCTTTGGAAGCAGCTTTACCCCAAGGGGCTTTGGAAATTGAGCACATCCACAGCCATACAGGGGAACCATTCAACGAGATGGCCGATTGGCTCGCGCGCACCGACAGAGAGAAGAGCTTTTATTGTCCACGACAAAATCTGGCTATGCAAGAATGGATTCCCATCATTCCGCATTTATGGACTTTGTTCAGCCAGCCTGATGGACTGCCACCTCTTTGCGCCACAGGGCTGCATGCACCTGTGCCTCAGTTGCCGTCATCAACGAAGACCCAGTCTCAGTTGTCGCCTTCACTTCCAGCCCCAAGAACATGCGACTTCTATCTGAGTGCTGGTACTGCCAATGTCACTTCCCTATACAATGGTCCCTGGGGACATGCCGGCAAGACGGATTATTTGAGACAGCAGTTCATCGCCCACAATTTGAATTTCCTGGGAATCCAAGAAACCAGAGCTCCTGAATTGTTTGGACAGACTGATGAAGTTTTACGTCTTGGATCAGGTTCAGCCAATGGTCAATATGGGACCGAAATGTGGGTGAACTTGCGGGTTCCATATGCCTGGATTGGACGAAAGGCATACTACCTGACCAGCAAAGACTTTCAAGTTCTTCATCGCACTCCACGAATGCTCTCAGTTCAGATTGAGACTCCTCTTTTGAAGCTCAGGATCCTCATATAGGGCATGCTCCTCATTGTGGACATCCCCAAATTGATCGAGAAGGATGGTGGAACACCTTTTCGCACCAGGCAAATCTTCCGCAAGATTCAGACCGATTATTGGTCTTGATGGACGCAAATGCAGACCCAGGTCCTTGTGATGATTGCCTGGTTTTCCGCTCAGGTTTTATGTCTCCCAGCGACAGGAGAATGCCACTGGGGCCCGCACACAACCTGGATCAGTCCCAATGGAGACCATCAACATTGCCTGGACCACGTAGCAGTCCAACAATGTCATCGGCATGAATGTACTCACAGTAGCGTTCTCCAGGACTTTGATTTAGGCAATGGATGCTGGGACCACATCGCTACAGCAGTGCAACTTCAATGGACATTGTCTTCCCCCACCGAGACGATCTCAGCAGAACAAACCACCATCGTATGACATCAATGGACTACGCTATGAGCATGTCCAGCAGGCCATTGTCGACTCTCCAGCGGCCCCATGGATGCAAGACATTGAGTCTCATGTAGATGAGTTCAGCCAACATCTTCTGTATGGTGTAGCTGAACTTTGTCCACGACCATCACAAGCGCCGAAGAAGCCAATCTTCACCACCGAACTTTGGCAGCTACGAGAGAAGAAATTGGCCACCAAGAAGGCACTCAAGGAGGTTTACAAACGACAGCGATTTGAACTGCTTCAAATTTGCTTCAGGGCACTTCGTCCCCGAGCAGATGCTCCCATCAATGGTTCTCTCTTTTGGCACTATGATACGTGGTTGCTTTGCAGTCGAGTTCGCATTTATTGCAAGTTTCATTGCCTTGCGATTCAACTTCGAGGACGACTACGACGGGCAAAACATGACCATCTACAAAATGCTTTGACTGGATTGCCTGCGACGACACCGGCAGCGACTATCCTTCACGAAGTCAAGAACCTCATTGGTCCGACCAACCTCAAAAAAGTCAAAGCCAAGACCCTGCCATATGTGAAGAATCACCAAGGACAAGTCTGTCAAAGCCCTGCAGAGGCGCTAGACACTTGGATATCCTTTTTCCAAACTATGGAGGGCGGAGAACGTATTGATGAGCAGCAACAGCGAAATGAATGGCTCACCAATTTACGAAGATTTTCCGCTTCTGAATTGAACTTGCAGCTCCATGACCTACCCAGCCTCACGGAGCTCGAAGCAGCCTATCGCAGAGTCCAAGTTGCAAAGGCCACTGGCCCAGATCACATAGATGCCACGCTTTGCCATGTGGCGCCCGCCATCTTGGCGAAGCGGACGTATGCCATCCTTCTCAAAACGTTTTTGCACGGCCATGAGTGCTTGCTGCACAAGGGTGGTAGACCGCGCCCATTGTGGAAACGAGTGCTTGCTGCACAAGGGTGGTAGACCGCGCCCATTGTGGAAACAAAAGGGTCCGAAAGATCTATGTGGATCTTTTCGCAGCATCCTTATATCGTCACGCATTGGGAAGTCAATACATCGCTGCCTGAGATCCTACTCCGCCGACATATTCGAGAAATTTCTTCAGAAGCAACAACTGGGCGGCAAGCGTAAGATTCCAGTTACCCTAGGGGTACATCAGGCGAGAGCTTTTCTCAGGTCACGCAAGCAGCAAGGGCTCAATGTGGGGATGGTGTTCCTCGACCTCTGCGAAGCATTCTATCGCATTGTGCGAGAAATGGCTATGGGAGGCATCACTTGTGACGAGACAATTGCAAAAATGAGCCAACGACTTCAGCTCGGACCAGACACGTTGCAAGAGCTCTATCAACACTTGGACACAGCCTCTGCCATCGAAAGAGCAGGTATGCCCAAGCATCTTCAAATGGTAGTCCAGGCCATACATTCCGATACCCATTTTCATCTACAAGGGCAACATGACCAATGCAGAACTCGGCTTGGCACCAGACCCGGGGATTGCTGGGCTGATTTCATCTTCAGTTTTCTGTTTCAGTTTTCTGTGGGCACGGCTTCTCCACGAATTGGAGGCAGATCTCAAGCCGATTGGCATTCTGGATTCTGTTCCTCGACATGGTGGATTCAGATGTGAAGGAATTGCACCAGATCCTGAAGATGTTGACACAGCCGAATGTGATGACTATCTCGGTCCCACATGGATGGACGACTCCTGCTTTTGTTTTGCAGCTGAAATCCCCTGGTGCTTGAGAGAAAGGCAGCCAATCTGTGTGGCTTGCTTCTACAACGATGCAAGTCTTATGCAATGACTCCCAATTTGCAGCCGGGCAAAACTGCCGTCCTGTTGGTCTTCCAAGGCAAAGGAGCAGCTGCTGCCCGGAAGAAGTATTTTGGGCCGAATGCAGACTCTGGGAGTTCAACGAGTGCAGGTGGTCGCTTCCTATGTCCACCTAGGCAGCCTTGTGCATCACCGAGGAGATTTGCGACAGGAAGCACGCCGTCGATACAGTATGGCGCAAGGGGCGTTTCAACAACATCGAAAAGTACTTTACCAAAACAAACATTTGCCTCTCTCTCGCAGAGCAGAACTTTTCCGCACGCTCATTTTGAGCAAATATGTGTATGGATGCGACTCATGGACTCTCATGGAGCAACAGACCAGACACTTTGTCCACACGTCGCTCATGAAGCTTTACCGACGTCTCCTACCTCAGGCTTATCATACACAGCATAGTGACGAGGAAGTGCTTTTTCTGACCGGTCTCTCTGACCCGTCAGATTTACTCAGACAGCAACGATTGCGGCATCTGGGCGCTCTCTACTCCTGTGCTGACTCAGTTCCGTGGGGACGCATCAATGCCGACACAGAGTGGACACAGTTGGTCAGAAGTGACTTGGAATGGATGTGGTGCCAACTGCGATCATCATCCAAATTGCCTGACCCTCATCACAATTTTGGTGTTTGGATAGGCATCATGAGAGACCATCGACGCTACTGGAAGAAGCTTGTCCGTAGAGCAGGAGATCATGCAGCAGCTCAGAGGGACAATCGTTTTTCGGTGACCCAATTCCACCGTTCAATTTTGCAACAACTGCACCATGCACAATGTTTGAACAGTGGGCCGCCATCCGACCTCCGCACCCTGCCGGCGACAGCTTATGGATGCATGCAGTGTCAGAAGAAATTTCTGTCCAGAGGAGGCTGTGGTGCTCACATGTTTCGAGTGCATGGACATGTTCACCAGGTCAGACGATTGTTTGATACGACGCAGTGCGGCTGTTGCCTTCGTGAGTTTCACAGTTTTGGTCGGCTCAAAGCCCACCTGATCAGGGCCGATTACTGTAGACACAGTTTGCAACGTCGCAACCACTATGTGGAGCCTGCAGCAGGCATCGGATCCAGTGAAAATGATCGACAGGAAAGAACCTTGGATGGGCTTCTACCTCCTCTACCTGGCCATGGACCTCACCTGCCCCCTGGACGACATGGCGTCGCTCTGGACTATCACCTGGGCTTTTTTGAGGAGATCTACATGCGCATGCTCGATGTCACTTCCGTGGCGGAAGGCGAGAAAGCTATTCGAGATATCGCCAATGAGATCCCTGTCACGTGGGAGGATTTCCGCAAGACGCTTCAAGCATTACTGCAAGAAGCCACCACAGAAGACACGGAGGTCTTGGGCATCAGTGCGGATGATTTCTTTGGCATTCTACGCCGGCTTAGCTTTGAAGCGCAGTGGCCATTCCTTTGTGTGGAAGCAGATGTCAAGGCAGAGCACTGGCACAGAGACCTCCACATTTTGGAAGATTACTGCATCAAGGAAGCACAGACCACTCATCAACGACGTCTTTGTGGCGAAGTTCCTCGTGGTTTTGGGGCTGTCCGCTATGTGCTGCATGCCTTCTCAGGCAGACGTCGATGCGGGGATTTTCAATTTTATTTTGACCGGCTAGCTAAAGATCTCCCGAACGTGCAGCTTTTCGTCATTTCACTGGATGTGGTGATCGACTCTACATGGGGAGATATATCCCGACAGCAAACCAGAGACTTTTGGCTGGGAGCCATTAGAGCTCGTTGGGTAGTCGCCATCATCGGCGGCCCCCATGCGAGACCTGGTCACAGGCTAGGGAGCGATCCATTGAGAACCAAGCCTTTGCCCCCACCATGAGGAGCCGAAGCTTCTCAAAGGACATCTATAGCAACTTCTTAAAGCTTTTCATCGAGAAGTCGCTGGGTGTAGATAAAGTCGCCGTTTGTAGCATCATACAAGTCCTTCCTTCCTGAACACAATCAGGGACATGTGGAGGCACCATATATCATGCGATGTCTCACATGCAACAATTGATTATTTCAATGACCCTGCAGCGCCTGAAGATTTGGCACCATAGCAACATAGACACTCCAACAACTCATGAAGCAACACAGCTGCTGTGCAAACGCGATGTCGCATAGCCTGACCGTATTTTGATGGTGCTGCCATGCAGACGACATCGCGGCGATGTCGCTTGCATTGGCACTTTGATCTCCACGAATGAGACTTTGGAATTGCAACTACATTGCATATCACTTGGAAAATAGATGTGCTTAAAAGACTTTTTGTGGTGCTTATGGACAAGCTTCTGGCTGTTAGACGACATCGCGCGATGTCGCCCGTCGCCCGCAAAGTCACTTTTCCATACTTTTCCAAGAATATTGTCACAGACACGAAGTATTGCTTTCACAAACTTCAGTTTTGGCTACAAAAGGGAATGTGTCTCTGCAATCGCACGACATCGCGCGATGTCGCTTGCAATAGAATTTATTTGCAGAAGTAGCAAGCATGCAGTTCATAGCAGATATAGATTGTCATTGAGTTCGAGAGACTGGCTTCTCAGGTTCTGTCCTTTTTGCTGACAAGGTGTTGGCAGTCAGACGACATCGCGGCGATGTCGCTTGCACTGGCACTTTGATCTCCACAAATGAAACTTTGGAATTGTAACTACGTTGCATATCACTTAGATGTGCTTAAGTCTTTCTGCGGTGCTTTTGGACAAGCTTCTGGCTGTCAGACGACAGCGCGCGATGCCGCCCGCAAAGTCACTTTTCCCAGAATAGTAGCGATTGTCGCAGACATGTTGTTTTCACAAACTTCAGGTTTGCTACAAAAGGGAATGTCTCTGCAATCGCACGACATCGCGCGATGTCGCTTGCAATAGGAATGATTTGCAGAAGTAGCAAGCATGCAGTTCATAGCAGAAATAGACCGCCATTGAGTTCGAAAGATTGGCTTATCAGGTTCATGTCCTTTTGCTGACAAGGTGTTGGCAGTCAGACGACATCGCGGCGATGTCGCTTGCATTGGCACTTTGATCTCCACGAATGAAACTTCTAAATCGTAACTACATTGCATGTCACTTGGAAAGAGAAATTCTTTGACATTCCGCTGTGCTTCTGGCTCTCAGACGACATCGCGCGATGTCGCGCGCAAAGTCACTTCTCCAAGAATATAGTAGCACTTGTCACAGAAATGAAGCATTGCTTTCACAAACTTCAGTTTTGGCTACAATATAGGGAATGTCTCTGCAATCGCACGACATCGCGCGATGTCGCTTGCAATAGAATTTATTTGCAGAAGTAGCAAGCATGCAGTTCATAGCAGATATAGATTGTCATTGAGTTCGAGAGACTGGCTTCTCAGGTTCTGTCCTTTTGCTGACAAGGTGTTGGCAGTCAGACGACATCGCGGCGATGTCGCTTGCATTGGCACTTTGATGCTCGCGAATTGGCTGCTTTTCCTGTCACTTGGAAGTTGGTCATGCTATGCTTAAGGAGAAGCTTGTGGCTGGCAGACGACATCGCGCGATGTCAGCTGCAGCATGTCTGTCAAGAATAGCAGAGAACTGCTGCGCAAATGCAGTAGCTGATGCTCAAGTAATACATTCTTGGGTCTGCTGGTTGAGATGGTGCTCCCTGTGACCACGACGTCGCGAGATGTCGCTTGCAGTAGCACTTTCGGAAAGTAGGAGACACTGCGGTACAGATGGACCATGGGCATTGCTTTGAAGTAAGTGCGTAAGGCGTATATTGTCACTTTGAGCATGGTACTGGTTAGTTCCCGAAGGTAACAATCAATATTGAAATATATTGCTAAGGCAAACATATATGGCAAAGGCCAATATATTTAGCCAAAGCCTATTCCTTCATGCATGAAGGTTCCCAGTGCATCCCTTTGTTCCACAAAGGGCAAAAGTTCATAGTTCCACTAGCTGGCATTCAATCCAGACATTTTGTTTTGGGTCTTGGTTTCCTGCGCATTTTTGGCAACACCCAAACATGCCATACAAGTGCCATCAGTTTATAGTGAAGCAATGCTGCACTGCTATATCGAGGTTACTGTCAAGTTCAACTATAGTCGCGCGCCATTTTTGCATGGCTTGGAAATATGTTTGTGTAAGCTCCCCGGGCTGCCTTAAGAATTTGGGATGCGGCGCAAAGCGCTTACATGTTTTTTCAACGCCAATCTTTGGCAAGAGGTGGCGGATGGATTTGGGGCATGCCAGCACATCCGCGCTCAGCTACCAGGTTTGGAAGGTTCAACTATTGGAAAGCATGCGACACGCAAAGACAGCAGCGCCCCAAATGTGCTATCATGACACTCGGGTTCGTTTGCAGTAACATTTCTTCTTGACAGGCTTTGAGCCTGTTCTGCTTGAGCCGGGGAGGGCTAGAAACACAACACATATAGACAGGCCTACACTAAAATAATTGCATGTTTTTTTGCTACTACAGGGCCACCAGAGACAGAACTGGACATGGAACATTTTTTTCTTACCTTCATTGGGGCCACCACGAAATTCCATGAAAGGTTTCACCACCCACCAACTGAAGCCAAGATCTTTGTATTCGCTTCGCTAACGAAACAAACACATGCATGTTTCAAAATAGAACAGTTGCAGGCTTAAAAATGTAAGATACTTCAGCTCAATGATTCCCAGGGGCGGCTGCCGGCTTGCCATGGAAAGCCTTCGCTGCAATGCTTTTTTCAGGATCAGCCCCGGTTCTCTGCATGGTTTGCATGCAGCTTGGTTTCCCACCAACGCTGACTCAAATTTAGAATCAATCGTTGGAAAAGTCGCTGTAAAACGGTAGCGGAATGACAATGGGTTCCAATTTTCTTCACCCGCCCCAAAAAACTCTCATCCTGCCAGCACGCCAAGACTCTCGGGTTGAGTCGTGTGGCAGCAACAAATTTCATTATTTTCTCTAGGGCGTGGTGTTTTGGACGCAGTTTCCAGCGTAAGACACCAGCATTTTGGCATTCTTGCCGCAGCCCTTGACAATGCAACAAGTGTTGCAACAAAAGGTCGCAAATCTCAGCCGCTGCATATTCTGGAAGCAAAATGTCATGCACATCCATGACATGCATTGCGCTAGTGACGGACCATGCGCAAAGAGCTCCGGCTTGGAGTCGGTGAACCTAGGCTTTAAAAACACGTTTTGTCAATTCTTTGGAGTGACGTTCCAAACAAGAGCCCAACATGGGGACCTAGATTAAGATGAGGGACACCTGTCGCGTTTGCAAATTCGATGGCTTTCCTGGTCATAAACCACAAGATCATCTTGATGTGAGCTGCTTTGAATGCAGTACCCAACTCAGGGTATGAGCTCGATTCATTCAAACGGGTGTTGCGCTCGGTGAAGAAAAGTTTTCGCACTGAAATCCTCAGATGGGCCCCGCAACATGCATAGTAAAATCACACGAGAAACAACTATAATTTGATCCCGGTTCAGGTTGGGCTCGAAAGGTTGGGAGCCCCATTCTGAAAGTACTGAATGGCGCGCCCAAGGTGCAGTTCTTATAAAATGGCAGAACCCAACGTTCACAAATGTAATTGTTTGTTACAAAATGGCAGCCTATAGCCGACCACTAGTTACAGAATGGTACCCGAATCTTGCTCGACTCGCATCCGCTCGCATCCGCTCGTTCGAACTGGGCCCTCGCCGAATGGTCGGGAATGGGGGGTCTATCAACAGATCCCCCAAGGATCCCTAGACAACAACCTCCAACAGCCCCGGGCCGACCCGACCACAATCCCGAGTCGCCTCCCCTTTTTACCCGCTGTTGTTCGGAGCTGCTGTTCAGTGTTCAAGCCTTTTTTTGTTATTGGATTTAAGGCGGATAAAATTGTCATTTTGTCCTTCAGTCCTTCAATGTTACAATGTTGTCATTCAGTTGCATTTAATTGCGCCATTTTTCCAAACAGGTGTTGATTTCATGATATCGAAAAAATAATTTCAGAAATGGCTCTACTTGTTCGGACGGCGACATTGGAACTTGATGCATTCAATATCTAGATTCTGATATTGATGTCTTTAGATTTTGAACATTATCCATGGATGTTTGCATCCATCCGCCCCGTTTGTACCGGGCTATGGTGGTACTGTTATCCATCTAGTTTTGAATCCGTCCAGTTTGCAACGGCTATAGTTGAACATTATCCATCCCGTTTTGAACCCATCCAATTTGTAATGGTCATTGATTTGCCCTCTTCACAGCCTTTACAGAATGGTCGGGAATGGAGAGTAGCAAACCCCAAAAACGGATACAAAACAACGGGCCAGGGTGGGGTACCCTTGCACCATGCCCCAACCCAAGGTCAAATTTTTGCACCGAATGGTAGCCAAAAGCCATTCTGTACCAGCCTTGGGGCATTCTATTCTGTAACAAAAACTTCAACCGGGATCTAATTTGTAATTCATGAATTGTGGAAAGAAAATTTGCTTGCCAAGCAAAACGAATTGATCTTCTCGGCTCGAAAAGCTTGATGCATGTCAATACTGAATCTGCGTAAGCGAGAGTGAAGTGGCTCGCTCTCATCGCCCAAGCACCCAAATTCCACAAAATCAGCAAGTAAGCTGGCTATCAAATCACGTGCTGTACCTAAGTACAAGACGTGCATCAAATCATGTAGGCACGTCTCCAGCTTCCATCCTGGTACTGCGGCCCAGGGCGGCACATTGCTGCAAGTTCTCCTGTAGGTTTCATCATCTATGGTTGTGAGGTGTCTCGCAGAATCTGGACGGAAGTCTTGGTAACTCATCTCTGGATCATGTTTGTTCAGGGGGTTCTGTGCCATGCAAGACTCGCAGATAAACGTGCACCCGTAATGCTTTTCAAATTCGTTCGTCTCAACACGCGCCTTCGCGTCAAACCTCATACAGAGGTACGCGCCCCTGCGAACAGAATCGACTTAACAATTACCAAGATAATTTGTTTGCTTGCTGACAAGTTTGACATTGCGATTGAATTCCCATCAGAGAGATCCTTGCCTCCAGCCATTGGCGATCACTTTTCCCATCAGGGAATGTCGCAAGGATTTGGGGGCGAACGCTTCACCAGCAAACCCTGTGTGAGGAAACACTCCACCAGCACATATGGATATAGACCATGCCATCAGTCTAGCAACCAAGCGATTCACATCTCGCCGTACCTGAGTTTTTTTGATTAGCTGATTTCCAAAAAAAATAACAACAGTACCATGCAAACCCCCAATTCAAACGAGAATCGCTGGTTTGAGTCATGGACTCATAGGGTAGTATCACACAAGGAAACTTCACATCGAAGACCTGAAGTTGAAACTGTTCTGGAATTGATTGCGCAACAGGAAAAGTTGAAAATAGGACAGCCATATCGTTTCACATGGCTAAGTTGAACACATCACCATCTGCATGTGCAATCATGCTAGACCAGCTCCACACTATAAACTCTGCGTTCCGATAGATCTCGCAGCCATCCACGTGAAGGGTCAGCGGCAGTGTGCCTAGGATTGGAAGGTGAAAAATGTCGTATGTACAGTAAACATATCTGAATATGTATATATATATATATATGTAAATTTGTATATACACATGCAGGGAAGACTACAAAGGGATATAGCTGAAGACAACCCTGAGGATATGACGGGACTTTGGTGCTTCCCCCCCAGCAAACGCAGGGTGGTTTTTCCAATGCGGCAGCTGTAGGCAGTGATCCCAAAACTGTTGGAGTGCTTCTTCACCGCGTCCCCCAAGCATAGATTTGGAGAACTGGCAAGACAATGCAACAAGACTCAATGCCAAACTATTGGATGGTAATTCCATTGTACAATACATTTCAAATAGGTAGGCTCACCTGTTCTGGGCCAGCCATAGCAAGGGCATGTAGCACTTCGTGTGGCAGGAGTGTCGGTACAGAAATTTCTTCCACATCCACATTGTTGAAAACCTGATTGCTCTGAAATTGCAGCATTTTTTCAAAGAGTGTTCAAATTGGTCACAATCTTTGGCCAGACTAGGTTTTGGACTTCAAGCTTCATGGATACTGGGTAGGTTTGGAGCTGGATTCCATGAAGTTGCCCCAGCCACCTGTGCATGTCCCTCTCCTCTGAACTGCAGTGCCGGCCGGAGGAGCCAAGTGATGCAAAGGCCGAGATGGCCGTTGGAACCTCGACACCGCTTTCCTGGGCGTCCTTTGACTGTGCTTGGGCTATGGATACGCAAGTGCGAATATGGGTCTTTCCTGACCCGATAAGTCCTTGGGGCTCACAAAAACCAATTGTTGCACATGAATGCATCGGACAAATGCTGAATGTTTTATTGGGCTTATTTTTTCGGGGTGCAGCTTTGAATCGAATGAACTCTTCAGCCTCGTTGTTGTACGAGCAGCTCTCATACCTGGGTCTTCTCTTCCCATGCCTAAGCGGCTGTTCCCAATGAGACACCAATGCTGGCATACTATACCATATCAACCATACTGCCATAGTTGGGACATCAACACTATTGCATACTACCATAACCATATGTGGCCAACCCCATTCACCAACCTAGCCGGTAGAGTAAGGTATCCGGTATCCTGCTGATTGCACCATGCTCCAAGGCCTCGACTTGCCAAAGTACTGGAATTTCTGCTTCGTGTGTTCACCTGCGTGGGGCGCCCGATTCTTGTGTAGATGGCGTTTTAACCAACTTCTGGCGAAGATAAAAAGTGCACAAACCTGTAAACACATACTCATACATATGTGCATCTGTACTGTGAAGCAACGATACAGTTCTATGGAGATATATCCAATGGGGTGTAAATATACAGAGAAATCCGATAGACTGAGAAGTTGGGGTAGGTATAGAAATTGCTCTGCATGTTTGTGAGCCCAGCGATGTCAAAGGTTTCAAGATTTTTACCAGGTCAAATCAAAAATAACTGTTCAACAAGAAGCTTTCCGAAACCATTTTGTCACCTTGCACTGAGATCGGTTTGATGGCTTTCCCAAAGGCAATACCCCATTGCCAATGCTTCCTTCATTTTGAAGGGGATCCAAAAACTTCTAGGCAGCTGCCGTGTTGGGCTGCTGCTTTTCTGCCGCAGCAGGCTTGGCCTTTGCCTTGGCCTTGTTCTTGCGAGTCAATCCACTGAGCAGGGACTTTGCAGCAGCCTCGAGGGAAGATAGACAGGAAGAAGGAGTGGATTGGTTCGGTCTATTATTAAAAATGCATTGTCAGATCCAACCAATACAAATTTATAATGTGTAGCTGGACCCCCAAACCATGAACTTGATGTTTTCGAACACATGCCTTAGCTTTTTCGAACCACTTCAACTGGGCAGTGGCTGAATCCAAGGTTGTCTGGTAAAGCGTATTGTCCGTAACCTTCCTGTTCTTCAAGTCGATGTAGCTCTCATAGAGCTTCTCTAACTTTCCACTGTTCTGGAGCAGTTGCTCTGTGAGTTCGCCTCCGTATTCAACCGCCTTCAAAGAAATAGCCAACTTCCGGGATTCCGCTGACTCACCCAAAGCCTTTTGCATAGCTTCGGCACACAACCTGAGACTAAACAGGAACCAGGTGCTAGGTCTGGAATACAAATCGTACTGTGGAAAACACCGCTTGCGTTTCTATTTTCAATAGGCTTGGTCCATTGTTGAGGCTCCTACTCTGGAACAGTTTTGGCAACTTGTTCTTCAGCCGGTGATGGTTTGGGTGCCTTTGGCGCCTTCACTTTCACAACTGGTCCTGCATTGGTGGCCTGCCAAGTGTTTTTGATACCCTCCGGTGAGGCCATGTCGAGGGCAGGAAGAGCTCCGCTGGCCAGAGGCCCACCTTCTCCGGCGACAGCTTCAAGGGTTGGGGCATCTGCATTGGCAGTGCCACGTAGGGACATCCCCTCTGCTGTGATGTCATCCCTTCTGATCTGGTTGCCAGTGCCAGCATAGTAATAGATCTCCTGATGGGTAATTTGATGGTTGTACCAAATAGGCTAAACTTGTATGTGCATCCCCCTGAAACTTCGGACAGCCACTCCAAATGTCCATTTTAGCGCAACCTTTAAAACAGATTTTACATTGTTTTTTAATTGGGCAACTGGGCTGCGTGTCCAAATATGTCTTTTTGAATTGTGAGCATGTGCAGCTTTTTCTCATTCCATGATTGAAACAGTAAGTAAAAACGAATGCTCCTCTTCATCGCCTGGGAAATCGGGATCCCAATACCACATTCCACGAGATTTCAAAAGGGTTGTGAGCTGCTCCACTTTAGCAGCTGGGTACTTGGCTTCAAGTTCACGCTTTTTCTTCCCTTCACGCCCAGTGCGGACCGTGTTCACAGCTTCCACCCGTCGTTCCAAAACCACGGCGACCCTGGGCTGCTGGGGCTCATACAATCACAATTGGCAGGGTTCTACAATGACATGTTTACCGTTCCCATTATGTAATCCGAGGGCCAAGAGATACAATGTAAGGTCATTTGCCCACCATGGAGTACTGTAGTAATAATTGGGGAATCTTTTCCAAGATAACCGGAATAACATATTCTACTCACCAACAACAGTGTGGTAAATGGGGTTCTGTTCCCATGGGTAACCAATGTGCCAAATCTAAATCCCCCAAGCCCCCAAACAAAACTATTTCCCAGACATGTGGTAATTCAGGGTCATTTCCCAGAGATAACCAGCGCAACAGACCTATACCCCGTAATAGAAAGCATTCTTTCCCCACAACTGCCAAAAAGAATTTCAGGGTATCTTTCCAGGTATATTGGAAACTAAGATTGTTGAGGTGCTTCTTGAGAGATTGGCCGTTCTGCAGCCACAGGTTAAAGAGGTCGGTCTTGTCCCGTGCCAGGTGGTCCGACAGCTGGACTGGGAATTTCTGCCTGTTTTTGATTTCTCTGCTGAACGCGGCCCACTCAGCACGGTTGGTGGTACCTGAGGAGATGGGCCCCACTTCCGGCAAGTGGACACTGTTTAGAAAAGCCAAACACTAAACTTTAGTGGTGTTTACCCTGTAAGGCCTGACACGGGATTTTGGATGTGTGACCATGCCACAAGATGTCCAAAACCCATAGGCTAGATTCAGGGGGTGTTTGCCCGTCGGGGGGCCGTTTTGGATTTTGGATGTTTGAGTTCCCCCGCATGTCCGGAAAGATCATCATAAAATAACTTTAGATGGGTTTTTGGATTTTGGGCGAAAGATCATCATAAGATAACTATCGATGGGTTTTTTGGATTTTGGACGAATTGATTTCACCAGAACTCAAGATGGGTTGGCCTTTTGGGCTTTATTTTTGAATCTACATATTTTGCCTTTGGAAAAATTTGGAAACGATTGTCCTAAGTGAGGTTGGGGGACTGTTGGCTCTCTGAGCCTCCTCCTCTGCCTTGAGGGTTGCCTTCTCGATCACCTCTGCAACTGCTTGGCCAGGTGGAGCTGCTGGGGTGCTCGCATCTTCATCTTCGGATGAGGAGGACCCGAAGACGGAATGCACGTCTTGCTCAGAACCAAGATCACCAAGGCAAACGCTGCCATCCACTTCCTTCTCCTCTTCCTCACCTTGCTCCTCCTGCGTTGTCTCGGCTTCCTGGTCATCATGCTCATCCTCCTCCTCCTCCTTTCCTTCTTCACCATCCTGCTCATTGTCCTTGTCCTCATCATCTTCAGCCTCCTTACCATCATTTTCTCCTTCCGATCCATCCTCCTGACTTAGAATTCCTGCCTCATCTTCCTCAGGTTCGCCTACCTTCTCATTCTCCTTTCTTTCAACTCGCAAAGAGGCAATCAAATTGTCAATCTGTTCCTCGCCCATGACTGCGAGGTCAGAACTGAAAACCTGCCGCTTCTCTTCCCGGGAGAGCTTCTTCATCTTGCTTGCCTTGTCTGGCTCATGTGTCTCATTCTCTGCTGCAGGATTTTTTTTGTCTCCAAGTGCTGCCCTTGCCTTCTTCACTTGCTGCGAAGGAGGCTGTGTCGGGTTTGCTTTGCTGATCTCCTCTTTGCTCCTTGTTTCCTTTCTCTCCTTGCCACCTTTGGCAGCCTGGGAACTCTTCGGCTCTTTCTTACTCTGATCCTCTTCTCTCACCTTCTTGTCTGTCTTCTTGGAAACCTTGCTATCTCTCGCTTTCTCCTTCTCCTGATCCTTTCTGTTGTCTGCCTTCTCTACCTTTGCTTCATCCTCTGCCTTGTCTTTCTTTGTCTTCTCGCTTTTCTTCTCCTTCTTGTTCTCTTTCTTGTTCTCTTTCTTCTGGTGCTTGCTATCTTTCTTTTCCTTTTTGTCTTTCTTCTCCTTGTTCGCAACCTTCTCTGTTCCTGTGTGGACATCCTTCTCTCCTTTCTGTTTGGCAGCCTTAACCTCGTTGATCTTGTTCATTTTCATCGCATCATTCAACTCAGGGCTCAGCTTCTCAGAAGCTGCAGGTGGCGATTTGATCGCGGGAGTCCTCTTGTCAACTGGGGTGGTGTAGACAAACGGTTGGCCCTTTCGACTTGTAGCCGTGGTAGTTGACGAAGCTGGACTTTCAACCGGCTTACTTTTCCCTGAAACCCTGGTCTTGGGTGGGTCCTTCCCCTTATGGGTCTTCTGAACACCTTTTGACGTCGGAACTGCCTCACGAACAGCGTTTTTCCCCATGGCTGGGCCTGCGTGTTTCAGCGCCTATGCCCACCTTGGGTTTCCTAGCTGAAAAAGCCAAAAGAGACTATGCAAGTGGGCTTGTTTCTGTGATCCAATTTTTTTGAATCCTTTTGGACAAGTTTCCAAACCAATAGGCAAACATGCAATTCTACAAACGACGGCTATTCACGACAAATAACGGCAAATTCACGGTCAAACGACGGCTGAGGTATGATCATTTTTGTAAAGAAAAAGATGGCATCGAGTCCCACTGATGCAATTCCCGGTCGGCGTGGGGGGCTTGCACCTGTCCTCCCGGCCGTCCGCAGAATAAAACGTGGCATGGCTCACCTGGCAGCGCAGCGGCTTCCGAATGAAGGACATCGTGCGGGGGTATGGGTGGCATATAGTGGTATAAGTACATATATATGCCGTAAAAGTAGTAAATAGGGGTATATGGCATATAGGGGTATATAGCGGTACAGGTTGATGTCGTGGGTGACCTGTTCCTTCCAGAACCTGACTTAAACTGTCGAGAGTCTTGCACACCTTTTGAAGCTGGCACTTTGCTCCAAGTTCGCTACTGCAGCAGGCGATCCCTAAAACGGATCTGAATTTCACTCTGTGCTGAATGGAAAAGCACAAGGTTTAATTTTATTCTCGTAAGTTGGTTTGCAAAGCCTGTGAAGAGGCCCCCTTAGGAGGTGAGAAATTGAAACACTGGCTCTAACTCTGCCTGCTTCACCCATTGGTGAAGCCCATGGGTTAATTTTTTGTGCTTGGTCTGATCAGCGTCCTGCGCCGCAGCTTTCAGGAAAGCCTTTGCTTCTCGTCGGACCCGAGCCTGGTTCCTAGTGCGCAGCTTTGCCATTGCACGGCCAAACCTGGGCTGAGGGAAGTATGGACAAATCCATTATGCGGTCACCCTTAAAAAATGAGGCGGCATTGTGGCGGATTCCCTACCATGGTTTATCACCCCTTATTTGAATGTTTCAAACCAGGTCGGCCCGTACCATGGGGCAGTGTTGTCTTGGTGGGTTTCAAGCCATAAGAGTTTCATCATGCCTTCTTTTTTTTAATATGCGAAATAAAATTACAACTAGTCCAGTAGCGCTGGAGTGTAGCTCTGGGAATCCTTCAAGCCCGATGCACCTTGCACCCGGGGTCGACCCTTCGAGTCGCGGTAGTGCCGCACCATAGGGCCGCTTGCAACGGCACGTGTGCCTTGCCGTGGCTTGTAGTTGTCAATCTCCTCAATGTAGCGATGTCCTGCAGGACTGACAAGTTAGTTAATTTTGAATGGATGGGAGTCAATCAAGAAATAACCAAAAGATGTTAAACCTGTCTTGGCACCGTGACATACCACAGATAATCTCCTTAAATACCATCTTGTCTTTAATGCAACATTCGTTCTTATCAACCCCTCAAGGTTAGAAAGACCACAAAGTTTTCCAAAGGTGGAACCCATCCCATCCACTGAAGATGTTTTAAACCCGGGCTGCCGAAATAAAAGCATACCATTTTTTGTGTTGGATGTAGGGCATTCTCCTGAGTAAAGCCATGTGGCTTTCTGGGTTGGTGCTTGAAAGTCACCCATCTTGATAGATTTCCTCCACACTTGGAGAAGTGTAAACAGCCACTGCATGGCCGGATGCCTCTCTAAAAGGCTTCCCTGGGGCTGCTCTAGCACCCAATTTATTCCCCTGCTGGCACAAAGAATGATTAACAAGACACATCTTGCCACCATTACGTTGGCTCCCGCCACTGCGGCAGAGGCCGAGGGATCTCCAAGCGGACATTGGGCTGAACGCTTGGTGCTGCCTCGCGACCTCAGAAAGTTGGAAATTGCAGCTGGGACCCAGTAAAGCCGCTATCTATCCACCCCAAACCTACCCAGTCTAGATGCTGCTTCCTCAAGATTGCCCAAACAAAAGATCCCACTTTCACGTTTTCCCTGTGCTGTGCGACTGAGTCGTATTTCGCAAAAAGGATGAGGGGCTTCTAAACACTGTCCACCGGAACGATTGAACAGTTTGGGTTTGAGCTGAGCTTCGTAACCTTTCTTTGGCACCCCAAGTCCCAAAGAAACTTCTCAACCAAAAGGACTTGTGGTTTAACATGTTTTTACCGAGAATGATGCCCCATAACACAGTAGTGAAAGCCTCAAGAATCTTTTGGTCTCCCCTTACTTTTTTTGATGGCAAGAGTTGGTCCCGAAATAGATGCCCATGCTGCTTTTGGTTTTCTGTGAATGTGATATAGTACTTGCAACCATTAAGTTGACACTGAGAGACAGCCACACCCACGTTCCACACACCGGTGCGAGGGTGAGGGATCCCCCCGGTTTGATTCGCAGCACTTGGTAAACCGCCACCGCAAAACCTTGGGGATCCAAGATGTTCATGTACTTGTCGTCGTAGTCCATGTCATAGGCCGCGCATTTCCTTCCCTCCTCCAAGTTTGAAGAATTGACAAAATGCTTCTTATCTGGTGTAGTGGGATGAAGCTTTCATGTGTGGACCAATTTCAAGTCCTGGTGGGACGATTTGTTGCAAGGGCTTTCTCTGTGCTGTAGCTGCTGACTGAATTCTCAAGCAAGAGTAATACTTTTAGGATGAGGGGTTCCTAAACATTGCCCGCCCGAACCTTTGAAAAGTTTGGGCTCTAGCTAGCTTCGTAGCCTTTCTCTGGCACCCCAAAGTCCCAAAGAAACTTCTCAACCAAAAGGACTTGTGGTTCAACATTTTTTTACCGAGAATGATGTCCCATAACACGCACACACACCCTAACCAGAAGGAGTTGCGGTGGAAGTCTCAAGAACCTTTTGGTTTCCCCTTACTTTTTTGATGGCAACAGCTGGTCCTGAAATGGATGCCCTTACTGCTTTGGTTGTCAGTGGGGAACTACGTTTGTTAAATTAAGCGATATGTAACTATATATAACCAACCTGATTGCAATACTGCTGTAACCCAAGTCCTGCATCTCCGCAACCGTGACTGCCATCTTCCCACTAAAGAGCTCCACATGGTCCAAAGGTTTGAAGGACAGCGGCAAAGAGAAAACCATCGCAGCCAGGATGGCCAATACCTGGGGACTGGGTGCAGGTGTGGTCTAGCATGTTGAAATCAATGACAGCCCCCTTGCAGTCATGACTTATCATTTTTTCAAGTGATTCCAATCGTTCAAAAAAATCCCAAGGCATTGCCAAGAAAATAGATGTCTAGGACCCATTTTTTCAACCGGACAGTTTGCAGGTAGACGTGGCATCTTACTTGGAATGGATGCAACACCCACGCAAATACCTTGTCACAACCTGACATACTTCAATCTGATCGTTTGTATAAACACATGGGCATATTTAATCATAATATGCTTATATGCAAATGGATCACGGATACTTGATCCACGGGATACGCTGCATGTTTTTGGATAAATATGTTCACCTTGCTCCGTTATATGTGCAACTTGTGGACATGTGCAAGTCTCAAGAAGTAAGTATGCACTCTGTTTTCGACCCCCCCAAGCACCCATATGTTGTATATATATATGACCACATTTTTGCTATCTACACTATACATCTCCATGTGTAAAACAACATATTTGTGCTTTAAAATCGTTACAATAAAATAAATCATCGGCAACTTGTTTTCAATACTAGAAGGAAACAACCCGGTATACAAGATAAGACATTTGCAACCTTATATGATATGTCATCATGTGTTTTACTGAAGGCATCGAAATGCATTTCCAGCGTGTACGGCTTTGTTTTATCATGTTCTTGTGCTTGTAAACTGGGTCATACATATTTGGGTTTGAGAGAATGTACATATACTATATATATATGCGTGTGTGTGTGTAAAAGCAGTTTCATGCACACGCGCACAGAGAGAGATAATTTACACACGCAAGCCTTTGAGCGCACGTATGTGAATATAAAGAATGCATATGCGTACATATTGCACTGATCCCATTTACAGATGGCCAATAGCAACAATCAATTCCCTGGAGGGGTGATTTGAAACATGGTGGGGGTTCCAAAGCATTTTTTTACTTTGTATTTTCACAAGGTCCCATGGTCCAAAAAAGAGGTTTGGAACTCACATGATTTCTAAAACCCCGTTCAACAGATAATACCTGGCGCTAAACACTGGGAATGTTTCAAAGATGATGATGTGTTTGTACACCCCAAGTCACCCAAAATGAAATGAAAGATTCCAGATCGCTTGCGGCCCACAAGATCTGTATACGAGTCATAAACTTAAAATTCAGCCCAAAGACTTTGGGGGCTCTCAGGCGATGCAAGCCCAGCATTGTCCACTTCCGCTGTTTTGCTGCATGCCCCTTGGGCGCTGCTGCAGGATCTGTGAAATCCTTGGGCGCCTTCATCACTGATTTCTTGGTGCGACGCTGAGAAGTTTGCTGCTTCCCCATGGTGGCAGGTTGGAACACCTATCAATCCTAGTTCTTGCAACCGAGATCTCTGGTGACTCTGAGCCTGGAAATATTTCCCGGTTGCAATAATACAGCACAACTCTGAAACAACTGCGTTTTGATTGTTTGTTGGAGCTAGTATTTGGAAAGATCCTAGATGGTTCAAGTCGAGCAAGCATGCATTTCTTCGGTCGAAAGCTGTTAGGTCAGCTTCTTGGTGGTGTGCCATCGCCATCATGCAACCCTAACCTTGCCAACACCCCTTGGCTGCACCTTCACACTTGCCAAGGTAGCCAACCGACCTGCTGGCAAGGACCGGCAAGGATATAGGACAGACCGAAGCGGAGTGACTGGGACCCGGAAAGAATCATAGAATCATCAGGCCTCTGGTCAGAATCCCCATGGACCAGGGCGCGAAGTGGCTACACTCAACATTCTAAGATTGTTAACGGCCATGTTTAGAAACGACATTTGGAAACTGTGAAAGCAATGCGTCAACAGTTGGTGCATCCGAGAAGCCTTGAGATCACATGCAAATCCATGATATTTATTTTCCTGTGGGAGCATATCCATAATATTTTCCAGTGGGTGAAACGGACAAAAGACTTGTTTTCTGTCTTGCAAATTGCACGCTTTAGACAATCTTGACTTGGAGCCAGAAGCTCAAGCTTTGATTCAGAGAGCTTTGGCTTGCATCAAAGAGCATCAAAGAAGGATCGATCCGGTGAATCTGATTACCCAATAAATTAACTATATAGCTAGTTTGTAGTACGCCCATGTCTAACGAAGACAACCAAAAGCTTATATGCGCACATGGTAGTCGAGCTCACAGCCATGTGCACTTGGATTGAACCAAACGACGACTCACATCCCAAGCTCTGCCAGCACAGAAATAATGCGCACTAAAGACGCGCTTTTGCCTCACAGAGATGTGCAATTGAAGTAATGCTGCTCCATTTCTCACCAAACTCAGCTTTGGTGTTCCAACCCTCAAGATGCATTGCTGCTAGCTCGCTGACCAGTCGCCGCGCTACAAAAAAAATCAAACCAGGTTGCTTTTAGAGTATATGAATTTATCAAACACTCCTCATTCAGGGCCGCCCACCACCAACACAAAGCAAGTACTAGCTTACAAGTCGCTATTGTTTTTCATCAAAAGGGCCAGGTAGTGGGAACCATAATTGAATAAATTTCCGCCCGGCAAGCAGCCACGCTACGTGAGCTAGGTTTGCATCACCCCGCAAACCCCATGACAGCCAAACTCCGGGAGGCATCACTCCGTATGAGCAGTGGCCAAACCACTCCAAGCTGCATCACTGAGGCAACAATGACACATATTGTGTAGGCGGTCAGGAAGCCATCATCCAGGTCGCACCATGACAGTCAGAAGTTTTTGCAAACAGCTTTGTACATGCAAAAAACCAAGGGACCCATTCAAAAACTTCCTGGAAACACCTACCCCCAACGCTTGATACCTGATCGTTCCTTAACGATCTGCCAGGCCCGGATTGGGCCGTCGTACTTCGACCAAGACACCTGGCCAGAAGGACCAGGAAAGCCAGCAGCAACTTTCTTAATGAAGTACGCCTGCTTGGCTACAAGAACTTCCACTACGCCGCCGCCAAAATTCAGCGTGTAGCTTTTTTGGCCCCTGTTGGGCTTATCCAAGCATGGCCACGCTTCACGTGGCACGGCGGTGAGATCATAGCCATTGTAAGTGGCCCCATTCCCAGAAGTAGGTTTCTTTCCCTTGCGGGACTTCAACACACCCTTCTTAGAACCACCCTTGCGAAAGCTCGCTTTCTTTGCCTTCTTCCCCAAACCCTTCTTTGCCTTGGATTTCTGGTTCCTCTTCTTCAGCTTTCGAACTTTCTTTGCCGGGTCCTGGACAAACGGAGCTGGGAAATAAAGATGCATATCCATAAACAACCAAGACCCTGCTGCGAACATAGTGGTAAAGTTTGAACGCAACGAAAAGAAACTGAGTCAGATTGAATGCCACTTGTTTTGACTGTTTTAAATCCAAGAAACATCAGTCTTGGGAGGAGTCTCCACCATAGGGAATCCCCAGAACTCTGGTCGGCTAACACTAGGGGTTGCCAAGGCCACGGAATCACGCCCAGAAGTGGACGCACGGCAAGCCTCCAAAAACAATGACCGAGGGAAAAAAATTAAATGAAAAAAACAGGCAAACAGGAAATGAGTGTGGAGAGGACACGACTGACATCGCAAAACTCAAAGAATAATTGATTATCCCTTCAAAAGACCCCAAGCAGTGTTGTGGGGGGAGTGGGAGGATACTGTATTATATGGTTGTTGATGATGATGGTGATGATGATGGTGATGATGATGATGGTGATGAAGATGATGATGCTGATGATGATGATGATGATGGTGATGATGATGATGGTGATGATGATGATGGTGATGATGATGATGCCGCTGCCGCTGCTGCCGCTGCTGCCGCTGCTGCCGCTGCTGCCGCTGCCGCTGCCGCCGCTGCCGCTGCCGCCACTGCCGCCGCTGCCGCTGCTGCCGCTGCTGCCGCTGCCGCCGCCGCCGCTGCGATGATGATGATGATGATGATGGTGATGATGATGATAATGCTGATGGTGATGGTGATGGTGATGGTGATGGTGATGATGATGATGATGACGATGATGGTGAAAAGGGTGGTTATTTTCCGGAAGATGAGGTGGAGGAGGATGATGATGATGAGGTGTAGGAAAAGTGCACGGGCCCAGAAGCTAGGACCATACTTTGTGCGAGCCTGCCTAGCTGAAAGGCAGTTCAACAATTCACAAGAGGCACTTTCTACGCAAAATTACAGGCAAAATGCGGCGGCCACGAACCTAGAACCACACTTTGTGCGAGCCTGCGCAGTCGAACTGCAGCTCAAATTTTCACAAGAGCCACTTTGTACGGAAATTTACAGGAAAAAGGCTCGCGCCCAGAGTCAGCACCTTAATCAAGCACTGGCCTTTACAGCCACCGTAAGAACCCCTCAGTGTGGACACATTGTTTGGGGAATCACCTTGTGCCTACCTCGCCTCATCATGCATCTCACGGTTTCCCTTCTCCATCTCGGCCGTAAACATGTTTTCATCAACCACCGGATCTCCACACGAGCTCAAGTCACTGGGATCACTTTCAGAATCGCTGCTGCTGGGCGGGTCCTCCAACCCAACTTCACATTCACCATCATCAAACTCACTCACCGGAGCAGGGCCGGCGGAAGATGCTGCATGGGGATTGGAGGAAACAGGTGACTCAGGTGACCAACCAGGGCTCAGTGTTTTTGGCAAATCTGTGATGGCATCGTAATCCATGGGATCATCCATGTCATTTACCCATTCCTTGTTAGGACAGACCTCATCCCCAGACTCATCAGATGACTCATGTGCGGAATCACTTTGGGCACAGGTTTCTGATTTCTTCCCTCCACTGAACTTCGGCACAACAAACTTTGCCCAGAATTTTTTCAACTTCGGGTCAACGGGATTCTCTTCCTTCGGCGTGGGAAATTCTTCAAAGGTAGCAAGAGGGGGGCTCGCCAATGGCACAGACACCACATCCCCATCCCCAGACTCTCCAGAGTCTGACTCTCCAGAATCTGACTCTGAAGAATCAGACTCACAACCAGCCTCGGATCCCCCACTGTCCCCACCATCCTCACTCTCAGCCGTGCTGCTGGACGAAGGGTCTTCCCTAGAATCCCCCTCCTCATCACCAAGGGCCAAATCCCCACCGACCTCATCCTCATGAGCTTCCTCACCTTCAGAAGGGTCAGGGTTCTCAAACTCAGCGACAAAGTGATAGTCCTGCAGGCAGGCGCGGTCAAACAGGTTTGAAACAGATTTCAAACTCAATTTTGGAACAACTAAAACTCAACACTACAGCATCGTTTTCAACACCTTGTCAAATCCAAACCCATGATGAATCAGTCCCTATGACGACGTCGATCTGGGGATCTTCTGAGCAACTTCTTCAGGGCATCTACGTTCTCATCAGGGCTGCTCAGGGGACCTCAAATCCAAACATTTAAAGAAGATGATGAATAAAGATTTAAGAGCGACTGCAAACCTTTTCACTTTTGAACCACTTGTCCAAACAAACCCAAGGTACTGTTTCTGAAAAGATGACGGAGGGATCCAACCAGTTTCTTCACACGTTTCCCCTCTTCCATGGCTTTCTCTGCTTTGGACTGGCCATCAAGTGGTATCAGAAGATGCTTGCGCATCTTCGCGTCCAACGCCAAAAACGCGTCAGCCAAATAAAACCCACTGGGGACCTAAGTGGAACTGGGCGGAAACCCTGAATGAGCCCAATGGGAACAACCGCTCTATACAACAAACACTACAGCAACTACCCGCTCTCCACAGAACATGTTCTGAACCCTGTCGTTTCAACATCTTTCTTTTCAAAATGAAATACCAAGAAACTTTTTCTGGGTTTTCTGCGCAAACAGGCTGAAGCCAGTTGTAATTGTGGCTGATTTCCTGCAAATTTGCCGTTGGAACACCAGCGAAGAAAACAAGTCAACCAAACACATTGTTGATAAAAACATGTTCATGACCGTGTTCCTCAGATCCAGGGGTGCTAATTTCCGAGTGCAAGTTCACAAGTCGGCACCCAGGCGGCAAGCGATTGTTCATAATCAACTCCATTGGTGCTGCTGGAAGTAGCGCATGCCATTGCTCTGCCAAACGAACCTCAGCACCGCGATGCAAACACTTCGCAACCAACCCCTTAGCGCAGCATGTTTGTCACTTGTCACTTGAACCCTCACCCAAGTAATGCATCTTTAAGCATGCGTAAACATATTACTTAGAAATCAGCAAGACGCCATCCCCTTCCAGTCAAGCAACCACCTGCTCTTCTGTCCAATTGATCTTGCCAGGTCCTCAGCGACGAGACCCGGCATCCCCATATAGCCTGCCCTGCCCCCCGCTCCCTGCCAGAAAATATGAAAAGGTTTGTCCAGGGCTGGCCTGGTGAAGAAACAGCAACAAGGAGAAAAAACATGAAACTTACTTTCCACCAAGCGCTATCTAGACACTCACAGACTTCCATGGCTGGATGTTGTCTTCCATCAAGGGCGGGCCGGCCAGAGCCATGGCACAGCACTTATTCGATGCCGCGGCAACCCAACACTAGTGCAAAAATTGCGCTGGCAAACAGAAATGAATGAGTAAACGGTGAAGCCGGATCGATCCTTCTTTTTTTAATGGTCAACCCCCAAAAGTTGGAGAGAGTTCACGGAAAACCCCGAACGCTGTCAGCTTTCCTGCATTTTAGTATATACATACCCATAATCAACCCCAAGTGCATCCCTGATGCAGGAGTTTAATGCCGAGAGGTGTTTCAGAACACTGGGTTCCACCGCCTAAAGAATCTGAAAGCACGTGGAAAAATATTCCAGCCAATTCTGTCGTGTAAAAAAAAGCAACCCTTGAGAAGATTGCCAAATCAAAAAGTCAACAAACTCTACCATTTGGCGTCGATATTTCCCATTCATCTATAGTGATATTGGTGGCAATTTATCATTATTTTTTTCACATTATAGTAGAATCGGGGTAGTTCACTCTTACCTCTTGTTATGGGTTACCAAATGCTACAAACATGTTTCCGAAATCAGCAGAACGCGTCGAAAATAGTTTCACTGTGCCGGTCTCACCTTGCCACCAAAAGAGACAAGGCATTGTTTCACAGCCCAAAAGCCGCGCTGGGCAGAACGATCGTTGAAGGCTGGTGATTGAAAATCATGGGTTCGTGTTTTCCTTGCGCACGTATATAAGCCACATCTGTAGGAAAAAAAAGTTAATACTTGCACATTGGTGTTCTCCCAAGCGCATTGGTCCAGAAATTGTTTCCAGCGCTCTCGCGAGCAAAAGATAGGTACCATCACACAAAAAACACGCAACTCGCAGGCATAGAAAGCTAAGATGCAAAGTCCCTAAATTCACACGAGAGGTTCCCAACCCTGTACCAAAAAAAATATTTATAACTTATCACACGTTCCCAAGAATATGCATTGCTAACACCTAAAACTATGTTCACTGCCTAAATAAAAGGACATAGATAGAATTGGGCATACAAGAAGCCACGCGTTTGTATACAAACGGGGCTCTTTTTTTTTTTTCTTCTCTATCGCGCTGTCTGTCTGGGCACGCACGGACCCGAACCTCATGGCTCAAAGGATCGCAAAGTCGGGCTATACATAGGGAAGGAGAAGGTGCCCCCAAAAAGGGCCTCAGCCTAGCAAACAAGGATGTTCTAGGACGCGCCTTTTTTCCACCACAAGGAGCTTACATGTAAACACCTTCGCAAGCAGCCATGTGCCACATACATGGCAGTAGAGGTGTGCTGGTAACTTTTAACCTAGCCCAGTGCTTGTCAGCAGCAATGCGCATGAGTACTTTGAACCAACTTTGGCTTTGCTGTTGCAGCTTGTAGTGTTGGAAGGCAGCTATACCGATGCATACATGAGCAACCGTGCATCCAATTATGGCCCTGCTGCGCAAGCAGATGAAATCATGTGATAGAGGGCCCCAAATACAAATAACAGCTGGGGTCGTGGTTTGCAGAACAGACGCCCAAAGGACATCTGAGGAGCCTCACGGCAGGGTGCTACGTGTTCCGGAGGATCCATGGGGTTTGCCCTCGCTGCGACTGAAGGAGCTGAGACAGATCCGAGTTGGGAATGACCTCATGGGTTTCATCTTGGAGGCTGTTGTCATGCTCTATTGCGTTGGTGGAGTTGCGGCCCTAGAACATCCAGCTGCGCCGGTTTCTGAGAGCTCTGTTTCTATTTGGAGAACACCGATTTTAGCTTTGCTTTCGTCTCTCCCTGGTATTGATCATGTTTCTTTAGCTCAGGGTCTTTGGGGTGCCAAATCTCCCAAGCCTACTTCCTTTTTGGTTGTCAATATTTGTCAATGCACCAGAGATGAGACAAGCATTGCGAAGCTGGCAAATTGCCCGGGAGTTACCAAAGGGTATCTCTATCGGAAGGGATCAAGCTGGAGGCTGGTCCACAGCAGTTTTGAAAGAGTATCCTGAGGGCCTCTTAACAGCCATTGGGCAATGTGAATCTGACCCGACTCACACTGTCCCGCAGAACTTTGTGGAGCGATGTGCCCCCATGATGTGTGCAGAGTATGGGGAGTCCATTGTCCAGACTTCGCAGGCTGAGCATGCTTGGTGAGACTGTTTTCCTATTTGGCATGGATGTGTTGTTGTTTGGTTTGTTTTTATTGACTGTTTGTTGACTCATGTCATTCAAGCCCTGTCAGCTGCAGCTGCACGGTAGAGCCGGCAGCACTGAATTGAAGTGCAGGCCGCAGTCCGCAGCGTCGAGTTACGCATCTGTGAGCCCGAGCCAAAAAAAATATATGTATATAATGTCATATCGTAATATTACGGCCAGGCGCTGCGTGTTGCCCGGAAAGTTCACATGGCATTTAAGCATTATCCCTCAACATGCTCAAACACCTGCGCAGGGCCAGTGTTTTAAGATTTCCCAGACGACGAGCCCTAAACCCTAAATTCTAAACCCAAAAACCCTAAAACCTAAAACCCTAAAAGTCTAGCTGAGGGCTCGCTACCACCACGTGAGAGCCCGAAGCTGTCCGAGCGCTCAGCGAGCGACTTGAGAGCACCTGTGCGTGCAGCCCAGGTTAAGCTGGGGCTGCTGAACGCCATGGCAAGGCATGACGCTTGGCGCACGCCGTAAAGGCGGTCGAGCCTTTGAGTGTCAAAGGTATAAACCCTAAACCCAAGCACTTTGCTTGTGCCCCCCGGGGGGTCCCCCCTGGGGTTCCCAGAAGGCTGAACCAGCCTCGAACAACCCAAAACGGCCCAGAATGGCTTGAGACAAGCCCAAAACGGTCCAAAACGGCTTAAAACGGCTCCAAACCAGCCGAAAACGGTTCAAAACGGCTTAAAACGGTCCAGAACGGCGCAAAACGCACTTGCTGGTGACCCCCGGTGGGTCCCCCCTTGGGGTTCCCAGATGGCTGAACGAGCTTAGAATAGCCGAAAACGGCCCAGAACGGCTCCAAATCAGCTGAAAACGGTCCAAACCGGCCCAGAACGGCTCCAAGCCAGCCGCCTTTCGTGGGAGCCCCTATTTCTGCTCCAAAACGACCTCCTTGGAGATCCCGGGCTGCCAACACGACATTTCAAGGCTCAGAAACGCTAAACTGCGCTACAAATGTCGAAAAACGGCTTCCAGCTACGCGCAGCGACGCGTCTGACTGGGAACATTTTCCTTTGCGAACGGCTCCTGCCTCCCTGCCACAGAACTGTGGTGGTGGTCGGCGCTCCACCCTGTCTCTTACGTTGCAAAAGCTCTTCGACATTCCAATATTCTGATCTCATGCTGTCCTCATAACAATTACGCCGGTAGTAATACCAACCCAGATGCTATCATTGTAGCTCAGGGCAGGGAAGCACGCTTTTCCAAGCTTTGCCAAGTCAATTTCTGCTCCAAATCGAGCTTTCTGGTTAAACAATTTGCGGCCAACACTTGCTCTGCGCGCCGAATTGCGGCGCGCCCATCCCACCCGACCAAGGAGGGGTGGCCCCCAGACCGGCGGCTGGCATTCTGCTGGGGCTTGCTGTCAAGTAGATCTGGGCAGTTGCTGACCAGGGTAGGGACACATACGGCACGCCGCAGGTAGAAACAGGCCCGCGCCAGGTAAGAGCACCAAACAGACTTTAGGAACTAAACCCTAAAATCCTGTCTGCCGGGTGGCTTGGGGTGGGTGTACCGCCACGCGCGGCGCGCAAGTGAGTGGGCCCGTGAAAGAAGAATCTATAGGGCCCACCACGCGCGCCCAGAACGTTAGCACACCTTATACCCTAAACCCTAAACCCTGAAAACTTTGAATCCTAAACCAGAAAACTCTGTGTATATACAGTATTTTCTGCAATCTCTCCTATCTTATTCAACAACACGACATCCTCAATGTTAATGTCTGGGCAACACGTGGCGTCTGTGGGTAATATTGCTATATACAATTATATATATACATTATATTATATAGTAATACTATAGTATTATATATCCCATGATATTATGATAATCATGATATGTTTCTCCATCAGGAACTCAAACCCGGTATGCCTATTCCATGGCGAGGCCAGTATGAAGATGGTGATCCGCACCACCAGCGGGTCCAGCAAATCGGGCTTGGAAGCCGCTGAGTCGGTGCCTTGATATCTACATCCACTGGAATCCAAGCGGGGCAACAAAACTTATGGGCAATTTGGAATGTTAGTTATTAACAGAGAGAAGATGTTAACAGTTAGCCCCGTTCAAATTTTTTGGATGACCAGCAACATCTATTGTAGTGATGGCAAAAAGACCAAGGGCGCCCGAATTTCAAACCAATCAAGCGAGGGAAATCAGTCGTTGAGTGTCCCGCAGTTTTGCAAAAAATGCCACAAAAGTGCAGCGGATGGATCGTCAGTATTCATATGCAAAAATAAACCCATGTGACAATTCATGAAGGTCAGTACGTCAGTACCTCCCTTAGGCCTACGATTTGGCTCCCTAAGGCCGACGTCACAGATACATGATGATATTTACACTAGAAGGATATATTCATTGTATTCATATGTCAGAACATGATTTCGACAGACTCAAGTGGAGAGATGCTCATCGGGACTCAAGGTGTGTATCCAATGGATCATCCAATGGATCCATTGGATCAATCGTCTCCTGTACCTCTAGCGGTCCCAGTGGTCCCCAGTGGTCCCCAGTCCCCGGTCCCCACATCCATTGTCGGCCGCCCAGTGATCCAAAGTCAGTCCTGGGACCATGAAGGAACCCACAGGTAACCATTGGTATCCATTGGTACATATTGGTACCTTGGTGAACATGAAAACAGTGATCCAATAGCTGGTAAATGGATGTACATGGATCTCCATCTCCCTATCAGGGGAAAGTCATGGAAAATCTTCTTGGTCTTGACCGACCCACAAGGCTGCGCTGTCGGACTGGAATGGCAACTTCACAACTGTGAACAACGGAGACACCTTGAGTGGGGCACCCGAATAGATCCGGGGATGTTCCAAAAGATGCAGCTGTGATGAGTCTGACTACAATCTTCTTGGAATAACTCAATGATGAGCAGCACTAGAGACACAGAATCGATCATTCTTAGTATCAAACAATATCAAACAGTATCAAACAATATCAAACAATATCAAACAATATCAAACAATATCAAACAATATCAAACAATATCAAACAATCAAACATCATCAAATCATTTTTGTTTCCTGTGGACTGATTTCTTCCACTTGGCGCCTGAGGTCCCAACAACGCATACGAGATGGTCTTCGACACGACCTCGTGGGCCCTTCGGCTCAACCATGCTCAACTGCAATCGATCCCATGTTGGACCCATGGAAAAACATGGAAAAACATGGAAACTTGTGGAATATTGTGGAAACCAGAGAATCCCAGATTGCCTTGTTTTAGACCTTTTGGACCTGTTTAAAGCAATTCATTCCATTCATTCCACCAGTCATGGGTTATAGATGGTTATAGTTGTATAGGTTCCGGGACTTGCAGTCAGCCAAGAATATGCTACCCATACATGTTATTTCATTTTGTTATTGTGTATGATTGTGTGACTTTGGGGCGGGGATAAATATTGCTGCGAATGGCATGATATAGCTATGTCATGCTGTATCATGGCAATTATGCTACGGGGACAATTTTGTATTTTATTCTGTTATATTATGTTACAATCTAAAAATGAATGAATTGTTATATATATCTGTTAATATTTTATATTTTACAATCTATGAATCTTTGTCCTAGATTGTTTGGGATGGTTTGGGATGTTAGGTCACCATGTTCAAGATCAATGTCCCGCCAGAGACAGAGCTGGCGTTCTTCTGTGAGCACGTTCCATCAGCTTCTTGTTAGCGCCGTTAGGGTTTTTTCGGCGCTTTTTTTTAAACAAATACTTAGCGGATGATCGATCCCAGTCTAGTAAGGTGACAAACCACACAATCAAGCACTCTGTCTAGCACAATTTGTTTTGCCGGAAATGGGTGATACATTTGCCATCAGTGGTGGTTCGTCAGACCAGGTGACCCTCAGTCTCCAGGGTTAACCTGAAACTGAGTGGTCAATGGCCCAACAGACATTTCTTGGTGATGAATGACCGAAGTTAACCAAGACGGGGGTTCTTTCCCAGCTATCCTAACCAATTGAACTAGGGAGAGAGAATATCCCGGTATAACTTTTGATACGCTTTCCAGTTTCGTGAACTGAGTTTGAACATATATGTTTGATTTTGCTCCATGGAACATCCATGGACTATTTTTGCATATTTTTGCCGTGGTCAATAGATGGGGATGCTCATCATTCCACTAACTAACAAGGATTTATAATATATCGATATAGCCATTGGAAGGATTCCTATTATGGGATGGATCACCATAGACTTAGACCATAATAACCATGTTTTGACCATGCCACATGTAAGAAAGTGTCCTCACTCGAACAACGGTCCAATGGGGACTCCTTTGTTGTAGAAGTTCGTTTTTTTTTCCCGAGAGCGTCTGAGCGCAGGGTTCTTCCAATAGTGGGGGTCTGTAAAACATCTTCTCATCTTCACATCTTCTCATCTTCACATCTTCTCACATCTTCTCACATCTTCTCACATCTTCTCACATCTTCTCACATCTTCTCACATCTTCTCACATCTTCTCACATCTTCTCACATCTTCTCACATCTTCTCACACCTCTCACATCTTCTCACATCTTCTCACATCTTCTCACATCTTCTCACATCTTCTCACATCTCATCTCACATCTTCTCATCTCACATCTTCTCATCTTCACATTCTTCTCACATCTTCTCACATCTTCTCACATCTTCTCACATCTTCTCACATCTTCTCACATCTTCTCACACTCACATCTTCTCATCTTCACATCTTCTCATCTCACATCTTCTCCTCTTGCCCTCTTGCCCTCTTGCCCTCTCCTTCTTTTCTATTTCTCTTTTGAAGGCGGGAGCAGGGGCAGTGCCAACGAGACGGCAGGAAACGCAACCCTTTCGCACGAAATGAGGGTCGATCGTCAAAAACTGAGGTAAAATTGCGATTTTACTTGTGCCGGAGCAACCCTTTCGCACGAAATGAGGGTCGATCGTCAAAAACAGGAAAAATTGCGATTTTAGTTGTCCTGGAGCAACCCTTTCGCACGAAATGAGGGTCGATCGTCAAAAACTGAGGTAAAATTGCGATTTTACTTGTGCCGGAGCAACCCTTTCGCACGAAATGAGGAAAACTGAGGTAAAATTGCGATTTTACTTGTGCCGGAGCAACCCTTTCGCACGAAATGAGGGTCGATCGTCAAAAACTGCGGTAAAATTGCGATTTTACTTGTGCCGGA